>JAZHYW010005307.1:0-26346 GCA_037355805.1 Ixodes ricinus | reverse complement strand
TAGAAGTTTATTCCTCCTGGTAAGAATGGTACAAAGGGCCCACTTTGCAATGGCTTTGGAAGCCTACACCTCGCTCCGATATCCTCTTTTTAACTAAAGAACAAAAAAAAAAAAACTGCCATTCTCGCAGCTCGCACGGCGGCAGAACGGAGTGGGTGAGTCTGGGGGATGGGGTGGGGGGGGGGGGGGGTGATTTCAGGGTCAAGCCGTCCGCTGATAACCGGAACAAAAAGAAGAGCTTTTTCTTTATTTCTATTTGGAAGTAGCACTACATCGCGCAAGCAGATGGGTGGAAAGGCTTCCACCCCAGCGCCATCTGGATTCCGGAAAAGTTCCTATCGGAGATGAAATTCTACTGCTATATCCTCTTAAGAAACCGAATTTTGCGGTCAATTTAAAGAGCCTGGCGTGTCCTTGAATAACCCTGTACATTCGCCCATGATTGAATCACGATGAAAGGAACACAAGAAAAAATTCATTCTGATAATGAAATACAGATACTGATTGAAAAATTTAATCGCTATTCAGACATATAAATACAAAAAACAAAAATACTTCTGAAAAACCATCGCAAAATATTTTTTTTGTCGCAACATTGCCCAGCCAGAAAAGGACTGCTCTTTTTTTCCCCTACGTCATCACTTGTGGATCCGTGCAGCGCTTCTTATATAGGTTGCGCCAGCATCGCCACCAGCGGGTGCTGCGACGTTTCACAACCAGCGCGATACTAGCACGCGGAAACGGCAAGATGGACGCGTCTGTCGGTTGGCTGCGACTGCGGTCTTTCTTCAGCATGAGTGCCGCTTGGGTGGCGTACCAATGCCCAGAGCCGGGGCGGAGAGGCTAAAGCGTCGCTTCCGCCAGCGCCACATATTCCCCCGTGACGAACTTGCGAAGTAAGAATGACTTGAGATGACCTTGAAAAATAAAGCATCGTGCGGCGCAAGTGTTTTTTTCTTTGTTTTTAGTTTCTGGTTGAGGCTGAAAGTACATGAAAGTAAAATTGAAAAAGAATGGTGCAAAATTAGAGTTTAAAGGTGTTGAATGAGTTTACTGAACCAGGAAAGGTGGCATTCACGACAAAAATATTCTTGAAACATCAGGCGAAACTGCGAATATGGGGTGCGCGTTCGGGGTTTGGGTGAAAGTTCCCACGGAGCCGAAACCGCCCGTTTTTATTCTCCACTCCGTCGTGGCCTCGGCAGTGGCCGTGAGTGCAATTAGAATAAAAATTGAGCGCGTTCTGAATGTTGCCGTGACGACAATGTCACGTGCGTTGCCCTTTCAGTTATGAGGAGTCGCAAATTTTAACTCTAGCATGCTGAAATGAAACACTAGGGGAGTATTTGTGGCTAGTGGTTGGTCACAAGAGCTGTCAATCATCGCGCCAAAAGTAATTGAAACAGTTTTGGCCAATGACGTGCCATTATTTTTGCCCTATTATTGCCAATTAATGACCAGGCTCTCTACATATACCCTATGTGTTGTCAATTTTTCTTTTCCTGACCACCGCGTAGCATTTTTACGCTTTTTAATAATCAGGAAATTGTGAAAAATGGGTATGTGCACGCCCCATATATGGCAACATCGTTAGCGTTAATTTGGCTATATTTCTCGCTTTATAACTTCAAAGCTACACACATTTTGCATTATGTTTTGTAAATTAGTTTGATACATACTATAAACGTTAATTTCCGAGAGGTAAAAAAATTATAGATGGCCTTTTTTTTATGATTTTCAAAATAATGCATATTTAGTTAAAAGCCACTGTTCGAGCAAATCTGGTAAATTTCTCCGGCTAACCAGGACAACAATATTTCATCTCCAGATGAACTATATAGAAGGCAACACACTGACCAACTTTGAAGACCTTAGCTTTTATAGATACGGAGAAACAAAATCGTTAATCCAGATCGTTATTGCGCAATGTGCCGTGTTTGCGATTTTGTTCTCAAAAGAATGACCCCAATACTTGGTGATTAATAATTTTTTTCAATCCCTCCTGTGCCCAATTTGTCAGTAAATATCTCTAGACCAGTAGTCAAAACAGTGTTTTGGGGAAGCTGCCCGGAATGTCAACATCGCGCGATACGCAAAACGGGCACTTGATTAAGAGGGTGCTTACCAATTGTTTTTGCAAAGACGCAATCTTTTTTTCAAAACCAGGATTGGTTTTATTTTTCTGGGCATGACGCCAGCAAGATATATTTTTGTCACAATTAAAAATGGTCACCGGACATGGTTGTTCGATCTTATCTGAAAACGCCCAGCTGCGGTTTTCGTCATCTTTGGGGTCGTGACCATCCACACATATTGCTTTACGTCTGGTGGCATCATGTCGCCCCGAGAAGCTTTCAACCTCCGTGCCAAAAACAAAAGCAATAGAAGCCATGGAAGAGAAAGGACACCCCTGGGCACCCATGGGAGTGTTCTCAACGACCGGGACCTCGACTTCCAGCTTCACTTATGATTTCATCAGTTTAGCTGGCTTTGACCCGTATGTCGCCTCCTCTTCTTCCTACCTCCACGGCATATGTATTAATCATACTAATCAGAGCTCGGCGCTCTGGTGACCTAGTCAAACGCGCTTTCTCGGCGAGTAGAACCAATGCATACCAATAGTCTCACTATTTCGGTGTGACTCGCTCAGGTTTGGCTCAGATCAAAGTCTAACTCAGGGCAGAAGAACCTAAGCAGGGCGGTTTGGGAATAAATTTTCCAGCACATCACAATGGTTCGGAAAAAAAAGTAAAAATGAAAAGCTTAGTTTTTTGTTTTTTTTTTAATTAAATTTTTGATACGCTTATTTCATGTTCCCTTGAAATCAGACTTTCGAGGAAATATGTGGGCCCCTACCGCCTAACGCCTGCTTGACTCAATGTGACGTTCCGATATATAGTACGTAAGGTTATGCAGGAATCGAAGACAAAGTTTACGTTTGTTTAACTTTTTATGATTCCAGAACACATAGAAGGCAGAATGAAATCAAAACACAGAGTACCTGATGACATCGTTTTTTCTTCGTTTAAATTTTGGTGGCTCCTGAACACCCCTCCCCTTTTTTCGCTTCCCTGTGATGAAAACAGGAAGCATGAATCATGCTGGCCCCAGGATACACGTAGCGTCCATGTCGGCAGCGTTGCACACCGAAATAGCGGCACCATGACAGAACAGCACACGACAAAACAGCACGGTCAAAACAGCACGCGTCAAAACAGCACAGCGTCCAAACAGCACGCGTCAAAATAGCACGCGACAAAACAGCACTGCGTCAAAACGGCACAGCGACAGAAGAGCACGGGCCAAAACAGCACGGCGTGAAAACAGCATAGCGTCAAAATAGCACAGCGACAAAACAGCAGAGCGTCAGAAGAGAACGGCGTCAAAACAGCACCGCTACAAAACAGCACAGCGTGAAAGCAGGACATTCACAATATAGCTAGGGTTTGGCGTTTTTGGTTTTTATTGTTTTGAAATTCGGCGCACTTTTTTCGGTTTTTATTCCAAACAGAGGTTTTCGGTTTATTGCGGTGAATATTTGTAGACTCATAAACTATCTCGGTTCATATCGGTTTATTGTCGAAAACCAGTATACAGACTAACATGCAATATTTAAAAGCGTTTGTTTAAATGTATAGTGAGTAAACCAGGTACTGGTTTTCTTATTTGTTGCTGTCTGCGGCAGCTGACTTGACCTGTTCTGCAGGACGCACTGGGGCAATAAGCGTGATCTGACATTATCGTCGCGTGCTCGTACACAGGACGATCATGAAATTTGCTAGCATTGTACTCAGTGCGTTTTTTCCTCATTTTCATGACTGCGAGAGGTGGTAATTTCGTGCCGACTACAAAAAGGACAAGAAAACAACCATATTTACGCCCTCCTCTCGCAGACGGAAGCTAGGGGTGTTAAACAATGTGCGGCATTTACGTATACCCTTGATTTTCACTGTTCAGTTCACAATTAAACTCTCTTCTTTGAACAAAGAATTCGGCACACAAATCCCTCTCAGGTGAAAAACCCAAAATTCGTCCTGAAGGCCCTTGCGTCCCCTGAGCTTTTGTTGAAAATTCAAGCGATCTCGAAGACAAGCTAAAAACTGCAAGAGGAAGTGGTCATACGGTCAATAATGAGTCACATCATCCCACCCCTCCCCCACCCACCCCTCCAAACGCGCTCGAAAATACTGACCTTTTCCAGTTAATACTGACCTTTTTTCTGATGACTATCAACGACACGAAAAAATCCGACAAACGTACCAACAACAGCTTCGTTGTAAAAGGAGGTTCGAACAATTGCATTTAAATGTTTGAAGATTTCCGCCTGTCACCTTACGGGAATGCTTTACGCTGGATGCCGATCGGTAACTCCTGTTGTGCTAGAACTTGTCCAGTGGGGGGTCGCGAAGCAATTGCTGCCCTCAGTATTTTTTCGTTTGTTATGGATTTCAGTTTAGCTAGCTTCAGCATACCTTTGATTATGTAAACTACTACACGTATTCATAATTGAAATTGACTCTTGTAACGTCGTGAAAAGTGCAAGCGGTGATCGTGACGCTATATTTTATATTTTGGGTGGTCTCCGCGTTACGGAGTTTGGTAAGCACTGAAATATGTAATAAATTCCTTTATTACCCAGCGACAAAAATGAAAGGGTCAAGGAGGTTTGAAATTATGCACGGAGAGAGAGGTGAAGAGCGCGCTCGAGGTTGCTACATGCATGCTGTTTTATCGCTCTGCTGTTTTGACCGTGCTCTTTTGTCGCGTGCTGTTTTGTCGTGTGCTGTTCTGTCGTGTTCCCCGAAATAGCACCACTATACCCCTGGACGCGCAGTGCATTACGGTATAGCCGCGACGTCTCCTGGGGTTTTCTGGGAAAGACTCTGGTTTAAAGCCTACTTTTGCCTACTCAAAACACCCTTCGAGTGAAGTCAACAAACTTCTTTTCTTACCGGATACATCACGAACAATGCTTGGAGGCATTTCTGCAGACACTCGACAATTGTCTCTCTTTGCTGTCGGGGGGTCTGCACTGGGGGTCTGCGGAAAAATACAAATTAGTCGTGTAGATTGTCTGATGCTCAAAAGAGTTTTGTTGTGCGCGGCGTTCACCTGTTTTTTATCATCGACGATCGCGTAACATAGTCTGTACGCCATGCAAACTCTGCGGGCCTCCTGAAATTTTGGAGAAAAAAGGGATCTCGATCGAAAAGTTATTGAAATGTACATTTTTTGAAGTGCGCGTATCTAGGGTGTCATAAACAAATAACAGCGGTATTTCAATCGTTAGATAAAACCGTCATTAGCAGTATTGCATTTGTAGTTTATTTCTATCGGCACACTCTGAATCATGTGATGTAAAACAGATTTGAGTGTTTTCCGTGCCAAACCAATAAGGGTTTGGCACACCTGTCACGGCCCAGGGAAGGACTGAGGATTAATTTAGATCAGTTGAGCCTCTAAAGTCGTCAAACACAATGTTAGGGTTAAATATGACGGAGCGCACCATTTGGCCTATCACGACGATGAATTCGCGCTTTTCTTGCCGACGTCCAATCGGCGCACTCAGGGAACTTTCGGTTTCAACTTTGTGTTTGACGAGTGTAGGGACCCTGGTGTTCTTTTGAGATGAAATTGCGATATTGGTTACACGGCGGCTTCTTCTCTATAGGCCCCCATCACACTGCGGGCGCCTGGGCCGGTTTTTAAACCCCGCACCTGATGATCCATAAGAACACGCTTTGCCTCGGAGCCACCGAGGCGGCTTTAGATGATGTATCGGAATAATCATTACGTCGATTAAGTTACGTCGCGTCACATGCCACAGTATCACGTGAAACCATAACGTCAAGTAACCTGACGGCACCGTAACGTGACGTCACGACATCATGGCGTGGTGTCGTGCTACGTAAATAATAAACTAATGTCACATCACGTGACAGTGCCATTTGATGCCGTGACGTCGCGTGACCTGACGTCATGCGACGTGGTTAAATAATGACGTCACGTTTTGCCAGGACTTGACACCGTACGCTGCGGGATCCAATATTGACTGATACCGTGATGTGACGCCAGGGCCGGCTTGCTAGAACAGCGTCTTAGCTAAGACTGGGCGAAAGAAGTCGCTGCACAGGCTGGGGCGAGCGACCGTCTTGAGACGCGGTTTGATTCCCGCTCAGCTCGTGCACTGGCTCTGGCATTGTTTTCTTTTCCCCAGTCTCTGCTTAAACGCTGTTTCTAGCAGCAAGCCGGCCCCGGACTTCGCATTATGAGTGATGTGACATAGCGTAGTGTGACGCACCTATGCTCGCCACGGACGGACGTCCTATTTGTGTTTTCTCTGATTAGAATATAATTCTCCAGTAATGGAAACGCTGGCTGCAAAACGTGCAAGAATGATCACCATCCGAAGATAAAAAGCTGGAGATTTCATCGAGGGAATGTTTTAGTAGAGGATTCCATCTCGTGAAATTTCAATGGCCCATATGTCTCGTAAGAGATTATAATATCACTTTTGTTCCTTTCAAATTACGGGCTTCGACGCAGACGACCACGTCACCCGGGAGTCTTAATTATGGCGCCATCTTTTGACCATATTCTTGCTGTGTTTATTTGCGGATAGAGCCACTTAGCTCGCAAGACAATGGTTTGTCTCGGTTGTCAGCGTCGCAGGTCGCCGTTGAAAATGTGTTTTGATATTCCTATTTTCTCTCAAAAACGGAACTATGCCTCGATAATTTACAAGTCTATTCATCACTGAAGAAGGTCATTTGATGAACATCTTATCTTTCTTAGGATATTTGCCAGTTACTATAAAAATCTAATACATTGTAATAAAAATTTCAGTCCAGAATCCTAATGAATTAACATTACTACTTAATATCCTAAAAAGTAAGTGATTAATTTACACGCTACATTATAAACTAAATTCATGTTTCGTTGCTTAAATGTTCCTCCACAAATAAGCACAGATACGATGTTTTGACAGTTTGTATCAAAATAATAATATAATATTTTCAGTTTCGCGCATTGCCACTTTACTCAGATCTATCCCGAAAACAACACTTTATCCCCATTGCTTTAGGCCTACAGTACTAGCCAAATTGCTCCTCTACTGCTGAGAAATGGCGACGTTATGTGCGATCTTAATTATACCCGACAACAGGTTAAGAGTGTAGCCAGTGCAATCTAGAATAATGAATGCCTCTGAATGACCCACCCTTCCTCAATGATGTTGAAAAGTAGTGAAAGCGCACAATAAAGACGAATACGAAGACGGAGAGGCAAACAGGACGAGCGCTCGTCCTGTTTGCCTCTCCGTCTTCGTATTCGTCTTTATTGTGCGCTTTCACTACTTTTCAACATGCATAACCAACTCGCCTGCATCGCTACATTAGTTCCTCAATGAGTGCCAACACAGTCGGACGGCGCCAAACATGCGATTAGTCCCGAGCCCGATGTTGAACGTCCTCCGACAAGTTCATTGGTCACGTGGTCGAGCCGAGCACTGGCGCTGCACTCGTATCCAATGTGTATCTTCTCTGAAACTCAATGTTGTGAAATCACAATTCTAGTGCAATTGCTTTGACTACAAACGCGGTAGTGTTAAGGAGCTCGTGTCGCAGAAAATCCGCTGTCGGCGTCAGTGTCGGCATCGGCGACGGTGGGAGCGGAAAATCCTGATTGATCGATAGGGTTATGACGTCGCAGCCACGTGCGACGTCACGTGTGACGAGGATGTGGCGTCGTGACCCTATTAACCCGCTACATTCGGTGTGAAATCTTCCCTCTAAATTTGGTGGAAAATGTTCACACCAGCTTTAGTGGGTCGATAGGGTCATTACGTTACAGCCACGTGCGACGTCACACGTGACGTCACGCGTGCGACGTCACGCCACTTGACCTCGCGCGTGCATTTCGGACAACCCGCAACGCTCACGTGTGACGTCAAGTGACACGCAATGCTACGGACTAGACCACGCACACACGCTTGCACGTCTTGGCGGAACGAGCGCGGGTTTATTTGAGAAGGGTTTGCGATGAGTTCCGATAACGCTGTCGCGTTCGACTATTATAGGCGAAGCTTAAGCGTCCTCCAAGTTTTATAGGCGCTGTTTGTGCAGTAGGGACTCAACCTTTATCACCCGCTCGTTGTCTTTCGCCGGGCTATTGACTGCGCGTGTGACGAAGCGTTATCTACGGCAATATTCTTAATGGGGGGCCACTGATGCCCGCAAAATGGATTAGTTTGAACTTTTCTGCCTAATATTTTCTGATCAAAGTTTGTTTGACACCACTCACGTTGTCGTGGATGAAACAGAATATATTACTACAGTGAAAGATCGTTTAACAACGGGTTGAATCTACTTCACAACACGCTGGCACCAGCGAGAACGGCGGGTAAAGTGAATTAACACCTGCTAGGAGGAAGAGCGATCAAAGGTGCAATCACACTGGCGTTCGAAACGCAACCGCGAAGTGGATTCGCTCGTTTTCATCATCAGACGCGAGAGAAATTGTATTGTATCTTTAAATAACCGTGATCGCAACCACTTTGGGAACGCCGTTCAACCGGCTGTGTGAATCCAGCGTCACGGCGTGAATACGACCTTTTGGAAAGTGGGCCTCATCTTGTAGCTGCTGCCTCAAATATCCGAGTTAGCCATTGTTTGGGCACATACTCTGAGCATGTATTTTACACGAGGGCTGCGTGAGAGTTCGGAGAGGAGTTGGATCCAATTAAACTCTTTATGTTCAAAAAAGAAAAAAATATGGCGGTTGTGAATATTGTTTGCAGCAGTTTTAGAAAGGGTCTATTGAGTCTAATGCGATCTCGCTGTTAGCACTCGCTGAAATTACGAATATCACTATATGGGAGCAACACGTAGCCAGTGAATGCTCTCTACACACTTGTGAAACTTGAACAACTTTTGAATTTTCAATTAACGTGACGATTTTCATTTAGAAATGTATAACCAAATCTTCAGAAAGGGCGTCCCTTAAGAAAAGTAGCGGGGATGTTCACCTCCATGATTGCCTTCTTGCATGCAAAGAAAAGCTCCGAAGCCGCCTTTGTGCTTCTGAAGGTCTCCACTGGATCTGGAGGAATGTTAACGACATTAAAAGGGTTTTAGTTTAAACTGGTGACTTCGGAATTTCCAGTTTTAGAACTTTGCGTATAGGCTGGTGCGTACACCGTGGCTGAGTGTTACCGCTCGAGCCTCGCTCCCAAGTTGAGGTCTTCATACGTGGTCGTCAGAACAACTCTTCTCGAATATATACCTATAAGGAGTATTCACTGGGCGCCATATTTGAGGGCGATGTTTAGAGCGCATGCTCAGAACGAGCTTACTATAATGACCTTCTAAAACCGGCAATCTTGATGGTACGGAATGCACTTTGCAAAGCAACTGCAGAGCTGGCCGTCAGCACGCGCTTAGCAGCCGCGCGCTCAGCTATGTCCGCCAGTGAATGCTCACTATTAGCGTAGAGATGTTTGGGAGGCGCCCTCCCATGGTTTCCTCTCCTGACGTTATTACCTCGCGAACGACAAGTTGGATGGTGTTTCCAATTAGCATGGTGGAAGCTTGAAATCATTGCGCTCTCAAAGCAACACTGTTAACATTGTCAAAATTGAAGTTCTTTCATTGCTCTTATTTCCGTCGATGAGAAATCTTTTGCTGGCTTCATAGTCGGCATTCGGCCAATCGTGGAAGGCCGACCGCAGCGGCGCTTTTTATCTCGCACGCCGCCAATAGACCATTTGCTGTCTTACCCAAGCATCAAGGAGAATGCAGGGATTGGTGTTCCACGCGCCACACGCGCACGCCTTTCCTGTATAATTGATTCGAAGTAAATAACCAAAAGAAAGCATTGACAAACGCGCGTGCAAGATGCCATTTGTTTTAGGTTTTTGCTTTGGAAAAGTTACTACTGCTGAGGCCAGCACGTGCGGCGCGTGGAACACCAATCCCTGCATTCTCCTTGATGCTTGGGTAAGACAGCAATAGGTCTATATGGAGCCAAGGAGGTTATAATGGGCAGGAGGTGGCGTCCCTATCCCCAATGCATGGAGCGAAGTGTAACGGAAGTAGGCGTGGCCACGAGCCGCGACGAACATTTCTTGACCAATGGGAAGCCTAGTGAGTGGGCGCCGCCATTAATTTCGGTGCAAACAACCCTCGTTGCCATGGCATTTCCGTGGCAACGCGATTGTGTGCACCGAAAGTAATGGCGGCACCCACTGTTATTTGAAACAGCGCTTAACGGGAGACTTTTAAACCGGTATGGTCGGAATTGGATGAGATTATTATAAACGAACGCCTGGTTGCCCAGCAGAAAGCAAGTGACTAGAGTTGAGACGCTCTAGACGACGCACCGACTGAATCGGTGTCGAACAGGCGAGATTTCGAGCCCAACACTTGCCTGACCAGTAGGACTAGGAAGTCGGCGTGTAGCGGACGCTCTCGACACCGCGCGACCGCGCCTGGAGCGTCGTCTCGAACGAGTCGTCGTAGCGCGGCTTTGGAAAGCGATCGCGAGTCAGTCATCGTAGGCACGAACGCTGAGAAGGATCGTAGGCACGAACGCTGAGAAGGCGCTGTGGAGTGTGTCGTGCTGAGAAGGGCATCGCGGGTTGAGAAAGCCGTACAAATTCTGCTTCGATAAGATGTTGGTTTCACTCCGCCGTGATGAGAATTCGGGTTCGCATCGAAACATCTTTTGGTGCGCCGATCGAATCGAAAGCCAGCCGCGACAGCGAGCAGACGAAGCAGACCGCAGGCACGGACCAGACGGAGCCTAAGCCTAACGACCGAGCGGAGAGCAGACGATGGGAGCATGGTTGAATTTAGTTTGGATGAGAGAGCGTCGGTGCACGGGGCAGTCTGGGATTGGGTTGTTCTTCCGGCGTCGCTGGGTATGACGTCATGCCGGGTCCTGCCCTATTTAAACGTCCTCGATATGGAGCATTCACTGGCGGCCATAGCTGTGTGTTCGACTTGCCGAGAGCGTGCTGACAGCGTACTTCCACAGTTCAATTGCAGCGTGCATTTGGAACCATTAAGATTGCCTGACTTAGCAGCCTAGTACTGTGAGCACGTTCTAAGCATGCGCTCTAAACAGGGCCCTCCTTCTTACGCGGAGTTTAAGAAGAAACTGAGGCGGTTTTGTATTTTAGTAAAAGCACCTAAGTCGTCTTTTTGGCCTCCAGTATCACGAATATTGAGACTATTTATCAATTTGGTGCATGGAGGCAGCAGAAATTAATTTGCAAAGTACCACCGAAGCCCCACATTCATGGAACGTGACGTCATATTAGGACTTTTCAGAATCTTCGCTCTCCGACACCTTTAGCGCCTGTCAAAGCTATGCATGCGCCTCCTGCTACATTCAAAACGTTCAGAAAGAGGCGTCACGACTGGTGTCAGTGCGAGGGAATATACCTAGCAAGCTTGGAATTGCACGCGCTACCCACACAATTGACACGCGCTAGGCGGCCCAAATATTCTAGTATGACGTCATGACCGGTCGGAGGTTTATCGTGGCTTTTGACGTTTGGTTACATCTTCAGGAAAAACGGACGTGATATTCAGATTCACGTGATATGAATACTGAGAAATTCACTTCTATCTCATTTTGTTTCAAGAAATGTTTCAGCTTCCCTCTAATGAAGAAAGAAAGAAGTTTTCGTTTCGGGCGGACGTGATTTTCTCAACGCTCCTACCTGTTTCTACATTATGTTCGTGGGGTGTCAGCCCCCCAGCGCAACCCCAATCATCGAGCAGAGTACCATAGGCAATCAAAGGACCCTCTGTCCACCGATTCTGAACCCGGCGGGGTCCATGTCGGCAAATTCGGAAATCGAGGAGATGGAGTCAGCGGTAAGCCTAACATCTGGCGCATGCGGGCCCCAGACCCCGGCGAATGCAACGCAGTCACCGACGTCCGATGTCACGACTATTGACATTCAACTTGACACGGGACTTTTCATGCACCTGGGAATTTCACAAGAAGACGTAGGAAAACTGATAACTAAACTTCTGGTCCACTACGCGCAAGGGACGTTGAATCTAAAAATGCAATCTCACAAGACGTCCCAAAAGAAGGGAAAGCAACCCAGCTAACGCCCGACTGCAAAATGGTCTACCATCCACCTTCGAATGATTTTCCGGCACTGGACGACCCAGAAGGTAAAAAAACAAAAAACGCTTCTCTCGGAGTGTCGCAAGCTACCCTTACCGGTGAAGGAAACGGCTTTTTAGACCGTGTTTCCCAGCTAGAGAATCGGCAGGTGAGCAGAAAGAAGCGTCGACGCAAACGACCTACGACTCTAACAAAAAATCTAGATGTGAAAGCGTCAGATGAGACCGAAGAAAAGACAAAAGGCCAAGCACCTACACAAACGGTGGTACTCAAGCCTATATGCCGCGAGGATGTAAAACACTCGAATCAAGAGGGATTAAGAACGCCGTGGAAAAAGCGGGATGTAACGTGGGGGGAAGAGTATTGGATACAAATCCTACCTAAGACGAACACGATCGCAATAACCACACTCAACGAACAGACGACAGAGAAACTCCGTAAAATCATAGAACTGAACAAGAAAGACAAAGCACATGCCCTGCGACCATTGAAAGCCATGGGAAATAATGACAGTAGAGGGTAATTTATTTCAACGGAGATGCCAGTGAAGAGACCCCCGAGACTCTGTTTGCCGACCTGGAGTGCCGGATGGCAAAAGTCGTTTACGCAAGGCTTAGGGAAAAAGATGCTAATGCTGTAGTCATCACCTTCGAGGGATCCCGGCTACCTAATAAAGTGGTCTTCTCTAGACAAATCGTCAACGTGAAACCCTACAGACCACGACCGATCGTGTGCTATAGCTCCCATGGCCTACGTCATATGACCGACGTCTGCCCCTGCCAGGAGCGTCAATGTGGATGTTATGCCTACATCCACGAAGAGGATATGGAGGACTGCAAAGGGAACCGCAGTGTCGAAACTGCAACGGACCCCATGTCGCTAGAAGCAAGGACTGCCCCAAGCGTAAGATTCCAGAGAAGAAATCTTCACAACTATAACTACCATTGCGACCGCAGAGGACTAGCTATGCGGATGCAATTGAAGTAGTCGGTTCGACACAATCCACAGTCCAAGTCAACAGTTGTGACTCAAGCGGTGCACAAGAACGGACTTCAACGGACTGGGTTCCAGACTGGGCCAAGATAATTGCCAGTGAAAAGCCAAAACCGCAGCCGCAGCTGGCTGAAACTAAAGAGAGACACACGGCAGGGGTGGACGAACGGTACGCTACCAAAGCCGAACTAAAAGGAATGAAAACCAAGGTAGACACAAGATTCGGCGTCATATTCTAAGTGGTAGAAGAAATCCGCAAAGATTTATCTGAACTGAAAAGACACAGATCACACAAAGGAATTGCTGCTTTTTTAGGCCCGAAGGGCAGAACTTAAGCTCCATTTTGAACGCGAATCCCCGCCTCAGCTTTTACTCCTACAAGAGACCAGAACGAGACCACGTGACGCTACCTTGCTGTAACTTCTACAAAGTACCTATAATACGAACGCGTCCTAGTTATAGGGAGAACTGCCCCATAGAGAAAAAACACTTGGCAGCTGTGGGTGTACTCACACACATCCCTCAGGCACAACTGGACAGATCAAAGCGCTGCTCAGAAGAAAGAGAGGTGGTTGCGGTGCGACTTAAAAATGGTAAGCAGCGACTGGTGGTGGCCTCAATCTACATTATACCTAAGGCGAAACCAGAAGCAGGAGAAACAAAAAGCTGGATCCGCAAGCTGTTAGAGCTGGCCGATAAAGATCAGCTGGTCGTCGGTAATTTTAATACACAACATAGGGATTGGGGTTACCGTATTAACACCAAGAAGGCTAGCGACATCGCCGAAGCCATGGGGGAGGTTGGGCTCACGCTACGAAATAAAAGTGGTGTTAAGACTAGGCTAGTCAAGCAAGCCCGGCAACATGACGCCACTCCTGACCTAACGTGGGCCTCAATGTCCCTGCCTCTCCGATGGACTCCATGGAGGGACAATCTAGGCAGCAATCACTACCCCATCGATGTTACCGTAGAGCTGCATAAGGATGGCAGACCCAAAGAAGCTTGACCGCTCATCCGATGGGACCACTTCAGGGAGATACTAATACAGAACATTGACCAGAAAAACATCATTGAGGGAAGCATCGAGCAGGCGATGTCAAAGGCTCGAATGACAGTCTTTGTCATGCCTGGAGACCCAACACCAAATATGCACCTCTTAAACGTGTGGGCTAGCAGACTGCAGGCCTTTCAATGTTTTAGAGGAATTAGAACCAAACGATACAAGGTTAAGTTCAATCGAGCGTCGGCAAAAGCAAGCAGGTAGGGAAAAGCTCAGCCGACACAAGTGGAGGTCTCACTGCTAGTCCTTTAATGCAAGAACCGGACTCGGCAAAGCCTGGCTCACGTACAGCGGCAGGAAGGCGAAGAAAAGACCCACAGGAAACGCAGCGCAGAATCTTTCACTCCGGTTAAACATAACGGAAGACGAGCTTGCCACCCCAGCCCCTCAGCTATTCTTCCCTCAGGCGAACCTGCATGACAGAACGATGATGCACAACCGGAGAGGTTGGAGGGTCCGCCCGCTGAAAGAACCTGGCATGGATGAAGCGATCAACATGGGTGAGGTTCTAGAGGCAGTGCACACGACCAAAACGAACAGTGCACATGGGCCAGACGACGTCACTTATAAGGCTCCCAAGAACCTCCCGGCTGCAGCTAAAGAGAGCTTACTTGAAGAGAACAACCGGATATGGGATACAGGGGAGCTGCCCAGCCACAGGAAGCTGTCCTGAGTCACACCTATGCCCAAGCAAGGAAAACCGCAAGATAAGATTGAAAACTTCAGGCCGGTTTCACTGACATCCAACGTATGCAAAATGACGGAGAAGATAGTGCTGCGTAGATTTTAGCGGTACGTGGAAGCTTACGACAGACTTGATGCCAGGCAAACTGGTTTCAGGGAGGCAATGGGAACCCAGGACAGTCTAAAGCGCCTTTACGAGGAAGTGATGACCGACAAAGATGCGATAGACCCAAGGCTTATTGTTGCACTGGATATCAAAAAAGCATTTGATGAGGTTCCCCACTGGGCAGTCATTTAAGGTGCTAAAGACTGTGGTATGAGGGGTAAAACGCTTCGGTTTATACGTAGCTTCCTCACAGATAGAAAGTTTCAAGTGAAAATCGGAGAAACAAGGGGACCAGAGATCTCGAACAACAAGGGGGCCCCACAAGGGGCTGTAATATCACCAAACCTATTTAACATGGTGATGGCTGGTCTTCCAGCCAGACTCAGACGCGTTATGGGCCTTGGATTTACTATATATGACGACGACATCACATTATGGACAAACGGAGGAGCAAAAGCTAACCAGGAGCAGCCCATGCAGCAAGGGATAGATGAAGTCCTAGAGTATCTCCAGAATGTCAGCATGCAAGCGTCGCCTGAAAATACTCAATTCATGGTCGTGGCCAGGTCCAGAGATCATCAAAAAGGCGTCGCGGACCAAGTAGACTTACACATCCAAGGACAAAAAACAACGAAAGAAAATCTAATAAAGGTACTCGGCGTGACGTTTGAAGAAACCTGAAAAATTCACGAGGGCAGACTCTAAAGTTCCTGCGAAACACGACATCCAAGTCCTGGGGAGCCGATGAAGACACAATCAGGATTTTTACAAACGCGCTCAAACGTCCAAGGCGCTATATCACTGTAATTGAATCAACCTAACCAAAACGCAATGGAAGCGAAGAGAACGACTAAATCACGGCACCATGAGACTTGTCACAGGACTTCCCAATCCTACAGCCCTGGAAGACCTAAAGAATAATGCAGGAATGAACCAGATCCAAGACCGGGCGAAGGTGCAGAGCATAGCGCACTTTCAAAGGCTTGAGAGAACGAACCAAGGCAGAAAGCTACTTAAAATCATGGGCTACGAGTCATAGGGGAGACTTGCATTGGAAGACCCAGCACCACCGTGGCAAGACGCAACCATCGTTGATCATCGACCCCTGCCCAGGGCGTATCACCAAGGACGCAGAGCACGGGCCGCAACACAACACGCTAAATGGTGCGACGAACACGCGCACGAAGAGGAAATCAGATACAGGGAAGTATCTAACACAATTAACCACGGCCACAGCTTGGATCGGCCCCAAGGCAGGGAGAGAAAGCACCACGAGACTACCTGAAAACTCCTCTGTGATCGAAGCAGAACTCAGGGCAATCTTTGAAGCTACCATCGATATTCTGAAAAAAACGGAAGGACCAAGGAGACCGACACTTTTTTACTAATCGCAAGAGGCACTCCGGGAGAGTCTAGACAGCAAACCCAAAAGCAGAACAGCAAAGAGAATTAAAGCGATTGCCAAAGAGCTAAGAGCGAAGGGCATCGTGCTGACATTAGAGTGGATTCTTGGCCATGCGCAGATTCCCGGGAACGAGGGGGCTCACCGAGTCGCAGCAGAGGCAGCCAGCAGCAACAGCTCCGCGACAGGCTAAACCACTCGGTAGAACAACGAGGAAACAGAAGACCCTGTGGAGAAAGCCGAACTAGCAAGACAATCTAGGAAAGCCTTCCTCAGGGGACTCGTAGCGACAGAGGAAGACGCACTACCAAATAGATACCGAAGATGGGAAGCGACCAGGCTTCGCAGAACCAGAACCGGCACGTCATAAACGCCGGCCAAACTGGCAGCCTTTGGGCTACTAATGGAAAAATACCCTATTTGCAAGGCCTGCAGAGAAAATAAGGTGGCAGGTATCAAGCACTTACTGTAAGAGCGCAAAGGCCTTGAAGACCACAAAAAAGGTGTGAAAAAAAATGTTTAGTAAGGTACGTTGTTGGGCTAGTTGGTTCATCTTAGTTAAACAAATAAAATAGCGCAAAAAGGCAAGGACAAGTAATATACAGGACAAGCGCTAACTTTCAACTAGTTTTTACTCAGGAAAAGCAGGCATATATATACACACGACAGGCAAAGCAGCACCACATACTTGTCCTTGTCTTTTTGCGCTATTTTATTTGTTTAACTAAAAAAATTTTTGCAATGCCTTGTTTTCAGCCTTCGTTACCATATCTATGGGCGTGATGACGATGGAGCGCGCTCATCCATTGAACCGAAACCAAAAACTGTTTAGCACGTTTAGGCTCGGTTGACCCCCCAGTGAGTGTCCAACCCTCGAATCAGCATGGACACGCCCGGAATACTCTAAGCACCCCCGTCTACCTCCGTCTCGGTTACGCGCTCCAAGTGGGTCTTTCTGATTGCAGGATAGTCTACATTTCTATAGAAGGTTTTCGTTCTGTTGACTCCGTCACGTTTTCCTTCGTGTTTCCTTCGGGTTCGTAGCGCCATCCTGAAGTGGTCGGCCATCAAGAAAGTTCTGTTGTCCCTCGTACTTCCCCGCGAGTTTGACTACCCGCCTGGTCAGGCGCATTTTTGCACTCTTGTACACGAGGTACATGAATATCTTCCTTGTCCACAGCTCCTCACCAAGGATGCACAGCCGCCTTCCGTAGGCTGGCATGCACACGACCGCATTCCTAGTTTCAAAAACGGACCACCGATGTCTCCCTGCATCCCTTTGTTCTTCGTTCCTTTATATGCTCAGGGGGCCATCCGCAACTCTTCCCGCTTCCGTACTTCTAGCTACTCCTGATTCTGGGCCGACGCGCACAGCATCCGATTCGCGAACAACAGACCGAACACCATCACCATTTTCACAAGGCCGCGAGCTATCTCATGGCGGTCGAAAATCCACATAGATAGTGCCGCCAGCACTCCATTGCTCTTCATGTTTTTTGTCAGGACGGGGAGATTCATGTGCTTGTGTCAAGTACTCGCTCGTGAAGAGTTGCACTCCCTTGCTCCTCATGGTTTTGGTCCTAACGGGGGATTCATGTGCCTGTATCTAGTGCCCGCTCGTGGAGAGTCGTACCCAAGGGTACTTGTGCTATTCCACACGCTGCAGTCTTCCCTGCAGTGCCTGCGGCGTGTCTGGAGTCCGCCCGGCATCCTCTGTATGTGCCATATTCAACACCTTGCACTAACAAGGATATAACTGTAGTCCCAGTCTGTCCCCTTGCTTTGTCCATATGTCCGACTGTTGCTGTATTTTCTCGAAGGACCCTGCTTTCAGCACCACATCTCCGTTCTTTATGTAGGATAGATTGAGACACACACTCACTGCTGTGGTTCGGCCTCCAATCTGCACATGTATAACATAAAGAAAGATCGGCGACAAAGGATACCCCTGTCGCAGGTCCCTGGTCACTGTAATTCGTGGAGTGCTCATGCCTTCCCACTCCACCACAACCGTCGTGTGCCCGTACAGCGCCTGGAGGAATTCATGCACGGCACTCGGCACTGCGATGTTTGTCTGTTCCTTCCGGAGCCTTGAGTGAGAGGTTAAAACGTAAGCTATTTCAATGTCCAAGAAGACAGACCACAGCTGTCCCTCTACTCGTTGTACAATTGTAATTGCCTTAGTAAGGACGGATAGATATTCTTCCCGCTACCCATGATTTCTTAAAACTTTCTGGAGGTCTCCCAGTATTCCTTTCTGTTTCCCCAACCTTTGCAGATGTGTTAGGAGTTGCATGCCGTCCCCGTAGACTGTGGAGTTTAGCGTGATGGGCCACTTGTTTGTCAGGTCTGTTTTCTCCCCTGCTCCTTTATAAATCAACTGGACCCCTCCCTGTCTCGAATTTCGGGGTATCGCTTTCCCATTTTGCACATCTCCCAGTGCACCTTGGAATGCTTCCCTCTTATTGATGCGTGATTCTGATTATGGTTGTCATTTATTTTAAAGTTTACCTGAAATCGCAGGAGATGGTTTTCTTCCTCCTGTAATGCTAAAAACACTGCAATACAGCAAACCGGTGTCGCCTGAGCTTTCCGACACTAGATCTAAATCTAAGAATGTCGCATTCCCATACCGTAACGATTGCCGATACCACCCGCTATGCACTAAGCACCAAAACGGCGGCGCCCACGAGATAATCAAGGAAGGAACTACCGATTGATACTCTAAGCTTAGTTTTTTTTAGTTGCTCTAGAAGAAACCTGCGTTGAGAGTATTACCTAATGTACTTTCGCAGCCTAAATAAACTGCTCAGCAGACTTATTTGTGGCACCATTCCTATCAGTTATCATTTCAGTGTTTGGAGATATACTTACTCAAGTTGCGCAAACACATGTCAAAAGGTTCACCCGCGCAGTGTAAGACATGGAGGAGTACCGCCAGCAGGAGACATCGAACGAGCTTCTCCATTTTCACGGCTTCCCAGAGACTGCGGGCTCCGATATAACGCGTTGCAATGTCTCTTGGTCTCAATATATGCGCATCGAAAAAGCGGGAGCTTATTGCTTTAGGTTTTTTCGTTACCGGAAAAGCGTAAAGCTCTTTCTCGATGCGCAGTTAATTCAACACAGCCATGACGGATGCCTCCTGCAGGGCATAGGAATGTTAGTTGTATGATTCAGTGAAGCAGCAGAGCAAACTAGTTTAAGACGCTTTACTAGTCATTTCCTGCTGGATTCTTCCTGCACCTTCGTTTACGCCTGAATCGCTGTGAACGCATTCATTTCTATATCGTACCGAGACACGTTCGCCAAAGGTTTCTTTAGACCTAATAAATCTGTATATTGGGCTGTCTAAAGTTAAAACAAATTACAACGAATGCCGTGACCCCCAAAAAAGTGGAACATCGCAGCGCGCGCGTAAATTTTTAGTGAATGCAAAAACTTTACTATAATAAATTACAGCTCAAGAAGGTAGGGCGAAGGAAAGGAAAGCTAAGGAGGAAGAAGCAGACAAAACGCTGGAGAGTAAAGGAAAAAACATCCTGCTCTCTCCGAGTGTTCCATCTGCTTCCTCCTCCCCAGCCTTCCTTATCTCGCCCTACCCTCTTGGGCTGCAACCGGACTACTGAGATCACCAGGACACTCTCCTCATTTGCATTAGACAGAAAGACGGCGGCGCCATAAACCACCCTTGGACGACGCTTTTTTCTCCCACCCCCTCCTCTTGTGGCCGAAGCACGTGAAATCGACGCCTCGGAATGTGGTGCAATTGATGGGGTCGTGAATGTGAAGGCGGTATCGCAGCCGCCATCAAGCGTGTTTCTGTGGATCTTCGTTGGCCTCATTTTCGATGTATTCTCGGGGAGTGTCCTGTATACTACTAGATAATAGAACATATTTTCAAATGGCACTGTGACTTGAACACCGTCTGTGGCCTTCCTTAAGAACACCGAAAGAGTTTTACTATAGCAAATCATTAAACACTACAGTGTCTAACCAGCACGTGCCGGAATGGTCTTTTGCACACCAGGCGACTCTACGGGTTTATTTTCCGTTTTTTCGCGTGACGTGCATACATGAATGCTCTTTCATCATGATTTTTGTATTATTATTATATCTCGCAGTCTTGTAACAAACCTGTGATACGGCTAACGGTATAAGTAAATAAATAAATGAGTAAATGAAAATTCCCCTAGTAAAGAATTTGGTGGGGACATCAACCACGCAAACAGCGCGGCTTTCCTCAAATCCTTGCTGTTGTCTCCTCTTCTTACTGGTTTTCTCGAGATTGATAACTAAAAACGTGACGCATCACTTCGTCACGTGGAAACGCGCTGCGTCACGTCCGGACGCAAGTGATGAGCACGCTGCGAGCCTCTGTCCATGGACGGAAGCTGAATGTTGCTCTCCCATAGGAAAAACACAAACAAAAGACGTTCATACGTGGACAGGGGCCAAACCTAAGTTTCCGATGCAGCAAATGCTTAGAAATGTAGTAAATGTCTCCTGTTTGAACAGCCCTTTAAGCGTACAGATCGATTTAATCTCACGAAGAGTGAAAACCCCTTTAGATGGCATTTAAATGTGCACACAAATGCGTTTTAGAGAAGTTTGTTTTTGATTACGTATTCTTTCTGGGGCTTTAGTCAGTAAAAATTAACAGTTCAATATGGCAGTATGTCCTAGTAAACACACAGCAATAGAAAAAGACGGGCACTATGTTTTGTGGGGGAAGGGGGGGGCATTTTTGAGTCCCCACAACCTCCATAAAAGTTGACAAATGAGAATCGTTGATTGCGTTGAGATTACGAATGTTACCATTATTGCTATTTTAATCGTGTTCTGCGTTATAGTTTGACAAAAACGTAAAATATTTGGGTGCAGGAGACGTAATACAGCAATTGCTGATTGAAAACGCCGTCTGATGAAGCTGCCTGGTTTCTGCCCCAAAGCACAGAAAGAGGGACGTGTCACAATCTTTGACTATATTTTTCATAAGGAAATCGTCCACCCTGAGTGCAATTTTCGTGTTTCTTAAGGATGCTTAGAGTACTTAAATTGAGTTATCACCGCATATTGACGATCTCACAAACCACTGGATTGCTCTTTTAATGCTCCTTGATCAATTCTTCTTTTAATGAGCATCGTATGTACGTATGTGCGTTTGTGTATAACGCGTGGTGCGCTTTAAATACCTCAGGCTGGCAGTTGTGCTGCTCTGGCCAAATTTCTCATCTATAGCTGTGACACCAGACTCCAGTTAAGGATGGCTAACGTCCGCCTGTAAAAACATATATAGAACATAATTACTAATATTTATTACTTCAAATAAACAATTTTGGTTGGTGTCCTGTGCTTCAGTCGCACAGTCTGATTTCCCGACTCAAACATGTGAAATGCTTGGGAGCAATAAAATATGAAAAAAGGTCCGTCGGTGCATGATGTATTGGCACAAAGGCACAAAAGCTGGCGGTCGCTATATAAAACCTTCTAACAGATGAACAATATTGAAAAAAAAACATACGAATCGATTCAACCTTTATTTGTGAATGACAAAAAAATCATGTGAAGAAGAATATAAAACAGAAGTTGTTTTATTAGCAGCCTCAACAATTTTAAATGGTTCACGACAACTTCCCTCATCTGATACACGTATGATTGACATAATAAGACAAAATATTGCCAAAGCTGTTTGTCAGCCCCACTTTAAACTAAATTTTGCTAACTATAAAATTATAAAATACAATGGGGAAGAAAACAATGCCAATAATGTGTCATCTGACATTGAAAGGACTAGACAATTGTTGCCAAACATCAAGTTGGCCCTGTGAGTTCTGCATTAAGGAAAATGCATGCATTATGCAATGCAGGTTTCTTACAAGTATATGGTAATATCGGAAATATAAACCGTATGGGTACATTTGGTTTTCAATTTGGCAAGTTTGAACTGATCGGCTCTTTGTTATTTGTACAGACGTTACGTTAGACTAATATTGTTAGTTTAATGCGTGTTTTGTTTTTTATTTTACCGGAGTATACGGCGTGAGCCTAACTAAAGGTACTAAATAAGTTTCGCATGATCAGACACTGAAACTTAGCGCAACGGTGCGGCTTTGTAACGTGCAGTCGTGCGCGTTCCAAAAGCTCGCGCAGAAGAAAAACAATTGAAGTACCATCGATGTCAATTTCAGTATAAAAAAAATACCCCGTTGTATTGAAGCGCCGCCAATCACGATCTCTCGCATTAATGTACAAGTCTGGAAGGCAATCCAACCACCATCTGTTAGTTCAGAATCACACCAACCAAGTGTGGGATTGCCCCTTAAGGATATACAGACCTTCCAAGACCAAGTCAATGTGACCGATTCCAGAATGTGGATAGTGCTTCAAACAGTAGAAGATGCCACCTTCTCATCGGAAACCTGCCTTCTAAATAAACTTACTACATGCTCGGGAACAGGTTACAAGGACGCGGTGCCAAGCTCACTTTCCATACCTTGCACAGTGTTCGTGGTCTGAAGGAAATTCAAACATATTTCAAGATTGAGTTTATGTGACAGCGTCCCAGACAGCAGATTGCCACGCGCTCTTTCGAGCAAGCGCGCCCGTTGCCGAATGATTATCGTACTTGACTCCCACGCAAAGGGACCGAGGTTCGCTGCCTGGGAGCACGGGGGCGATGTCGAGCTGCGGTGGCGACGTGCACGTACGTTGTGACGACGAGGTTTCTTCTGAAATTGCGGAGACCACGGCTCGCGCTTGAAGCTCCTCGCCGTGACCCACGGTCGTTCCCTTCGTTAGGTGCTGCGGCGGGTCTTGAAAGTTCGTCATAAGAGCGATCGTACATTCTTCTTGGAGAATCGTTGCGCCTCGCGCAATGCGAATTCTTTTTCAAAGAGCAGTTCCACGCTGCCTTCCAAAGAGATTCACCGCACATGGATGCATCGGTTATGATGGGTATGATGGGCAAAAATACATAGCGAATGCAGAAAAGCTAGAAAAACAATTACTAGACAATTGAAAGCTGAACTCCTAAAATCCTGAATTACTACCAACCAGATTGCAGTACTGAGAAGCAAGCGGGTGGAGGAGTGTCTAATCTCTCACTGTACGGGATTGAAGGCCTCTTCCATTGCAGTGTTCGAAGGGGGTGGTGACGTTGGATTCCACGGTTGGCTAGTGGGCAGCTCGATGAGGCCAGCCAGACACTCACACACATACACACACTTCTTTCGAAGGCTTGCCCAGCATGGACCTGGCCCGCCACCGTCGCTTTTCCCGGGCTTGATCCTCTTTTCCGCAGATCGAATTTCACGGTTCCAAGTCCAGAGCAGACTCCATGTTCACACAGGTCGCATTTCGTGCGACACGAAAACAGCGTGGTTGGAAGCGCGATATATCAAACCAGGTGCAGGAAGGCTTTCAAACCGTTTGTCCATCGAAGTGTTTTTTTATATTGAAGGGAATAGGAATTTGTAAACTGTGATGTACGCCTGGGTCGGTCTCCTGGTAATTTGACGAGAGGAGTCCCTAATATTTCCGGTCGCAGCCTGATTTAGTGACACAAGCAATCTCCTAGAACACGTTCAGGGGACTCAGAGCTTCTTCCACTCAGAGTCCGCACTGCGTTGCGGACTCTGAAGTCCGCAACGCAGTGCACGGAAGTTTCCTGATCCGATTTTTCATACTTCCACATGTGAAGCGACTGGATTCCAGGCACGCTTTTGGCATCCTTCCACTCTAGTTTTTTTCTTTCTCGAAATGTCTCAAGCTCGCCATTCGAAATGCAGAGCAAGGATACGTTTTCCATTTTCCTTTCCAGTGCCCGTACAAACCCCCTCGCATCTTGTATTGCGCCAGTGGCAGGCGCCCGCAAATTTTGCAGGGTGGCGTGGTGCTTTACAAGCCCCCTACCCCGTCGCATGCCTTCTTGCCGTCATCTGTTGCCGAAAAAATCCATTTCGTTGTCTTGGGCTCACTGCACTGGAAATCGTGAAGTTGGTACCGGTTCTTAAAATGGGCGGCCGCTCCATCGCTAACGTAAGTGAGGCGAGTATAGATTGGTGCGTTGTCCTCGAGGTGTGCCTTAATTTTTGAAAAGGCCAAGCATGCATGCGCCGAGTCATGAGTTAGATCGTCGCAAACAGCGGCATAGCTCCGCGTCGACTTCCTTCACGTTACAACGCACGTAAAGATGCTGATTTGCTTCTTCTGCCAATGGTACGCCTGTACCTCGTCCGCAAGCACCACGGTCCAATTTTCGGCAAAGTCAAAGTGGAAGACAAGAGCACCCCTTCCACAAGACTGCTTCTCGTCATGTATTGCCTTTGCTTGCACGCGTCAGAGGTAGTTGTGAGGGATCCACTTCATCACAGTCTTTTGAAGCTCCTTGATAAACGCTGCGGCCGTGATCGTCTTCTTAATTAACTCCCCCGATTCCCACGTGGCGAAGACTACCTCCTTATCATGTCCAATATCGAATTTTTCTAATGTCAATTTATCCGACCTTGGGCACAGGTCGCACTTGCCGAGGAAGCAAGGGGAAGTAGGCTGCGGACATACACAGAGAGCCTGGACATCTTCCGCAGAAAGGGAATCCCCAGTCGTATTTTTCAGCCCCACGAGACATAGCTGGAATTCGGCAAAGTAGGTACAAACACACACCTCCCGGTGTGGCAAGCACTTGACCCACTGAGGTCGCAAAGACATAAACTTTGTGAGGCCAATCGCAGAGCTGGGGTGGGCAAGTTTGTAGACACCGTACGCTTCGCGCAGGGACCGGGTCATGAAGCGTTTTGGAACCCATTGGGTCTCTCCCTCGATTCTTACGCGCACAACATCTTTCTTGTTGGGCCTTTGCCTTGAGCAATCCAGCTCGTCCGTTCTGTAGTATGCAAGCACTGCATTAGCATCCTCTTCACTAACCTTGCACCTACTATAGGGCTCCAGTAAAGACCACACGCCTCCCGCATCAGTGAGCTTCTTCGCCTTCTGAATGACATACTTTGTTGCCTCGGGGATGAAGCGTTGCACGTCTTTTACCGTCAGGTGCGGTGGCAAGAACGTTAACACTTGGTAGCGTTCCTGGAATGAAGCGCACTTGCCGTAAGCTGAGCGCAGGTTCTTTTCCCAGCTCATGCAGCTGTCGCATTTGTCAAGAGACAACTGCGATTGAACGACAGGAGCCGTTTTGGAGGTTTCTCCACTGTCGTACACAGCGGGAATTCCAGTTCGGATTTGTGTCACGACTGCTGTGGTTATCTCCCCTCCTTTCGCTTTGCGTATGACATTTTCAGGCGTTTCCGTAAAGTGCTTGGTGGTCTTAGCGGCTACACAACTGAGGGGACACCGATGATCGCGTTAATGCCTTCCATGGTCTCCTCTACAGTCTGAAAACTGTCAAGCGGTGACCCTAACTGCTCTCTGATGTTTTCCACGTCTTCTTTAAGCCATCGGAAGCAGTGCTGGCACAAGAAGTCGTTTTCATGCACTTCTGCCTCGGGATTCAGCACTTTCCGGACAGTGGCAACACCCAGGTCGCTGACAGGACGAAAATTTCGTTCGATTTTGATCTTCCGTTTATGCCTGTTTAAATAGTCCGCGCAAAAGTATCGTCTTGAAAATGACGCTATGAGAAAGGCTCACGCACGGAGATGACGCAAGTTATTTGTAGAATTCACAAGAGATTAAAAGAAACGACAAACTGAGGTCACCTTTCGTGGAATTGTGGGTGCCGGTCTCGCGCCAAAAATTCGGCGAGCCGGAGCTCTCTCAAAGTGGCTTGCCTTTTAGATGGGTCGTTCGAGTAGCAGCTTGCCAGGAAGCTTCCTTTCTGTAGAGGTCAAATGCTGATTCTTGCTTGGAGTGTCAGCTAACGAGTGGTGAAGTCGCGTGGTCGTTGGAGGTTCACCTGGCTCATCACGCTCGAGGGTTGTAGACGAGTGGACTCAATGAGCG
>JAZHYW010005306.1:0-32034 GCA_037355805.1 Ixodes ricinus | reverse complement strand
GAAAAATAGGGATATCAAGACAGATTTTCAACGACGACCTGCGACGCAGACAACCGAGACAAACCAGTGTCTTGCTAGCTAGTGGCTCTATCCTTAACTAAACACAGCAAGAAGTTGGTCAAAAAATTGCGCAATAAGTAAATCTCCCGGGTGACTTGGTCGACTGCGACAAAGCCCGTCATTTGAAAGACACAAAAGTGACATTATATTGTCTTACGAGACATATGGGCCATTGAAATTTCACGAGATGAAATCCACTACTAAAATGTTAACTCGATAATATTTCCAGCTTTTTATCTTCGGATGGTGATCATTCTTGCTCATTTGGCAGCCAGCCTTTCTGTTACTGCAGAATTATATTCTAACCAAAGTTAACACAAATTGGACGTCCGTCCGTGGCGAGTATGGTGCGTCACATTACGCTTTGTCACATCACTCATTATGCGAAGTCCGGGGCCGGCTTGCTGCTAGAAACAGCAGTATAAGCAGAGACTGGGGGAAAGAAAACATTGCCAGAGCCAGCGCACGAGCTGAGCGGGAATCAAATCGCGTCTCAAGACGCTCGCTCGCCCCAGCCTGTGCAGTGACTTCTTTCGCCCAATCTCAGCTGAGACGCTGTTCAAGCAAGCCGGCCCTGGCGTCACATCACGGTATCAGTCATTATTGGATCCAGTAGCGTACGGTGTCAAGTCCTGGCAAAACGTGACGTCATTTTTTAACCACGTCGCATGATGCTAGGTCACGCGACGTCACGGCATCAAATGGCACTGTCACGTGATGTGACATTAGTTTATTATTTACGTAGCACGACACCACGCCATGATGTCTTGACGTCACGTTACGATGCCGTCAGGTTACTTGACGCCATGGTTTCAAGTGATACTGTGGCATGTGACGCGACGTGACTTAATCGACATAATGATTATTCCGATACATGATCTAAAGCCGCCTCGGTGGCTCCGAGGCAAAGCGTGTTCGTATGGATCCCCAAGTGCGGGGTTTGAAAACCGGCCCAGGTACCCGCAGCGTGACGGGGGCCTATAGAGAAGAAGGCGCCGTGTAACCGATATCGCAATTTCACCTCAAAAGAACACCAGGGTCCCTACACTCGTCAAACACAAAGTTGAAACCGAAAGTTCCCTGAGTGCGCCGATTTGACGTCGGCAAGAAAAGCGCGAATTCATCGTCGTGATAGGCCAATCGGTGCGCTCCGTCATATTCCAGCCCTAACATTGTGTTTGACGACTTTAGAGGCTCAACTGATCTAAATTAATCCTCAGTCCTTCACTGGGCCGTGACAGGTGTGCTAAACCCTTATTGGTTTGGCACGGAAAACACTCAAATCTGTTTTACATCACATGAGTCAGAGTGTGCCAATAGAAATAAACTACAAATGCAATACTGCATATGACGGTTTTATCTAACGATTGAGATACCGCTGTCATTTGTTTATGACACCCTAGATACGCGCACTTCACAAAATGTACATTTCAAAAACTTTTCGATCGAGATCCTTTTGTTTACTAAATTTCAGGAGGCCCGCAGAGTTTGCATGGCGTACAGACTGTGTTACGCTATCGTCGATGAGAAAAACCAGGTGAACGCCGCGCACAACAAAACTATTTTGAGCATGAGACAATTTACACGACTAATTTGTATTTTTGCACAGACCCCCAGACAGCAAAGAGAGACAATTGTCAATTGTCTTCAGAAATGCCTCGAAGCATTGTTCGTGATGTATCCGGTAAGAAAAGAAGTTTGTTGACTTCACTCGAAGGTTGTTTTGAGTAAGCAAAAGTAGGCTTTAAACCAGAGTCCTTCCCAGAAAACCCCAGGAGACGTCCCTGCTATATCGTAATGCACTGCGCGTCCAGGGGTATAGTGGTAGCTATTTCGGTGTACAACCGTGCCGACACGGACGCTACGTGTATCCTGGGGCCAGCATGGATTCATACTTCCTATTTTCATCACAGGGAAGCGAAAAAAAGGGGGGGGGGGGGGGGCTCAGGAGCCACGAAAATTCAAACGAAGAAAAAAACGATGTCATCAGGTACTTGTTTTGATTTTATTCTGCCTTCTATGTGTTCTGAAATCATAAAAAGTTAAACGCAACGTAAACTTTGTCTTCGATTCCTGTATAACCTTACGTACTATATATCGGAACGTCATATTGAGTCAAGCAGGCGTTAGGCGTTAGGAGCCCACATATTTCCTCGAAGGTCTATTTTCAAGGGAACACAAAATAAGAGTATCAAAAATGTAATTTAGAAAAAAAAATCTAAGCTTTTCATTTTAACTTTTTTTTTCCGTACCATTGTGATGTACTGGAAAATTTATTCCCAAACCGCCCTGCTTAGGTTCTTCGCCCTGAGTTACACTTTGATTTGAGCAAAAACTTAAGCTAGTCGCACCGAAATAGTGAGACGATTGGTATGCATTGGTTGTATTCGCCGAGAAAGCGCGTTTGACTGGGTCACCAGAGCGCCGAGCTCTGATTAATATGATTAATGGATATGCCATGGAGGTAGGACGAAGAGGAGGCAACATACGGGCCAAAGTCAGCTAAACGATGAAATCCCAAGTGAAGCTGGAAGTGGAGGTCCGGGTCGTTGAGAACACTCCCATGGGTGCCCAGGGGTGTCCTTTCTCTTCATTGGCGTCTATTGCTTTTCTTCGTTTTTGGCACGGAGGTTGAAAGCTTCTCGGGGCGACATGACGCCACCAGAGGTAATGCCATATGTGTGGATGGTCAGGCCTCCAACGATGACGAAAACCGCAGCTGGGCGTTTTCAGATAAGATCGAACAACCATGTCCGGTGACCATTTTTTATTTTGACGAAAAAATATATCTTGCTAGCGTTATGCCCAGAAAAATAAAACCAATCCTTGTTTAAAAAAAATGGTGTCTTTGCGAAAAAAAATTTGTAAGCACACTCAGTCAAGCGCGAGTTTTGCGTATCGCGCGATGTTGACATTCCGGGCGGTTTCCCCCCCCCCCGAAACACTGTTCTGGAGATATTTACTGACTAATTGGGCACAGAAAGAATTGACAAAGAGTATTAATCACCAAGCATTAGGGTCGTTATTTTGAGAAAAAAATCGCAAACACGGCACATTGCGCAATAACGATCTGGATTAACGATTTCTTTTTTCGTATCTATAAAGGCTAAGGTCTTAAAAAGTTTGCCAGTGTGTTGCCCTGTATATGGCTCATCTGGGCATGAAATATTGTTGACCTGGTTAGCGGGAGAAACTTACGAGAATTGCTCAAACAAGGGCATTTAACTCAAAAAGCATTATTTTGAATATCATTTAAAAAAAGGCCATCTGTAATTTTTTTAACTCTCTGAAATTGACGTTTATAATATGTACTAAGCGAATTTACAAAACATACTGCAATATTTTTGTAGCTTTGAAGTTATAAAGCGAGAAATATGACCAAATTAACGCTAACGATGTTGCCATTTATGGGGCGTGCACATACGCATTTTTCACAATTTCATTATTATTAAAAAGCGTAGAAATGCTACGCGGTGGTCAGGAAAAAGACAAATTGACAGCACAGAGGTGGACGGCAGTTTTGAAGAGAAACTTCCTAATACATTTTCGTACAACCGACCCAAAAATGCCCATGGGCGGGAGAGATCGAGGTGCGCCACCCTGTAAATGCTTCGCGGTACCTGTTTCAACAGCTGGCGTATAGCGTCTTCATCTGTGCGACGTAAAGGAAGGAGCTACTTTGCAAACACACCAGCCGAAAACCTTGGCGGTTACATGATATAGGAGGTAGGGCGCGGCAGACCCTGAACCTGCGCCGCCTGCGAGCGCCAATAGATCAGCCGCCGTGGAGGGCCGCACAACACGTAGAAAATGAAGATACTTAAAATATAAATATTTCCGATTTGATTCAGATTGTTTCTATTGGGCGTTTTCATATAGGATCGCACCACCATGTCCAATCGACTTTTTTATTTTTACCCAAAGATATGCGTACTTGTAAAAGCGCAAAAAAGATTCAATTTTTTTTTTGGCAGAAAATAAGATCTCTTTTGAAGAACAAAAATAACAGAGTCGCTGTCGGTATACGCGCACGTTTTTGCGACTTCGCGGAAACCGTCCTTCTGGATTTTTATAAAAAAACTGTTGTCGCCTTAGGTTTGTGCAGAGACTACATTTTCGATTACGAAGAAATTCAGAGCTTTATGAATCCGGATATTAAAAGACTGGAAATTCAAATTCTATAAAAAGATTTGGATGCGTTTGCTTTCTATTCGTCTAAATTGTCCTTAAAATTTGAAAACAAAAACCATTCTAAGAAAAAAGAAATACACTGAAATGTAGACCGGTTACCGACTTTGCAATAATTGGAAAATCAGTTTAAAATAAAGGCCGTCTTAATTTTTTGCTGTTTTTCACAGATCAAGACTTATGATCTGTTCTATCAGGCCCTTCAGAAATGCTTTCAAATTTTTTTTGTAGTTTTTGATTTAATTCATACAAAAGATTACAAAATATTTAATTCACACAGAATTCATTCAAAAGATTACAGGTGAGATTGAAGCACAAGTCAACAATTTCAAGACTGAATTCTCGCATTAGTGAATTTCGAAGCCTGCTCTTCGTAGGGAAGCTGGGCTGCTGACGACCAGGTTTAAATAGTGTTAAGAAATAACAGATGATTAAAGTGCTACAATTGAAACGAGTTTAATGAATCAAGATCCTGTGCGCGCATCCGGCGCTTGTCGCGCGTATTTTTTCTGCCGGACGCTGACCTGAGTCGGTCATGGCGCTCTCCTGGCACTCCGACGAGGAACATTTTTTTCCCGTTTTGCCTGTAGCGATTACTGTTCGTTTCTTCTTAGTGGCACCCCAAGCTCGCGACCTCGATCTGCTTTTCGCAGCCGTAGGAGACTTTACTTTCAAAGATATATCTTTTCTGCGTCTACTCTTCTAGCTAAAACAGCTGTGGTTGCGAAGTATCGGACCGAGTACACTGCCACAAGTGACAGGAGTGAATTCCACGCACGACGGAAACAAAGTCCCAGTCCTTTCATTTCATGTCCCTGAACGCTTTGACGTCAGCTTTCAGGAGGTGCATGAGTTTCACGTTCGGCAGTTTAGTGTTCACTGGGGCAACCATCCTTGACGCCGACTTGATCAAAGGACGTGTTGGGTCATCGGATGTTGTACAACGTTGCCTGGTGCAGGACACGACCCCGATTCTATCGCAAGCACTCTTGCCATGTTTAGTTGCGGATAAAATACACGTCGCTGCCGTGTACTTGTTGCTCTGCAGCTCGTGTAGTTTGTACGTGTTCTCAAAGTGGCTTGCTGCACCATCACTGACGTAGGTCACATGAGCATAAACAAATTGGATTTCACCATTCTCCGAAACGTTGTCATATAAACTAAGTTACAAACAATCTCAATCAATCGCCATTATTTTTTGTAGTTTTTTTACACTTTTCTGGCCCTCCATGGCGGCGGATCTATTGGCGCTCACAGTCGGCGCAGGTTCAGGTTCTGCCGTGCCCTACCTACTATATTACCGCCAATTTTCTAGGCTGATCTGTTTGCAAAGTAGCTCCCTCCTTTACGTCGCAGAGACGGAGACGCTATACCCGGGCTATGGAAACAGGTACCGCGAAGCATTTACAGGGTGGCGCACCTCGATCGCTCCCACCCATGGGCATTTTTAGGTCGGTAGTACGAAAATGTATTAGGAACTTTTTCTTCAAAACTACCGTCCACCTCCGTGCTGTCAATTTGTCTTTTCCTGACCTCCCCGTAGCATTTTTGTGATTTTTAATAATATTGAAATTGTGAAGAACGGTATGTGCACGCCCCATTTATGGCAACCGTGTTATCGTCAATTTGGCTATATTTCTCGCTTTATAACCTAAAAGCCACACAAATATTGCATTATATTTTTGCAGATTATTTTAGTACATATTATAAACGTTAACTTCAAAGAGTTTAAAGAAAATTAAAGATGGGCTTTTTTTTAAATGATTTTCAAATAATGTATTTTTAGTTAAATGCCCCTGTGTAAGCAATTCTTGTAAATTTGTCCCGCTAACCAGAGAACAATATTACACGCGAAAATGCACCATATGCAGAGCAACACACTGGCAGAGTTTGAAGAACTTAGTTTTTATAGATATGAAAAAAATAAATATTTAAACCAGAACGTAATTGCGCAATGTGTAGTGTTTGGGATTTGTTTTCCTCTCAGAATAACGATCCTAATGCGCACTGATTAATACTTTTTGTCGGTCCTTCTTGTACCTAATTTGTCAGTAAATATTTCCAGACCCGTTGCCAGAACAGTGTTTTTTGTGGGGAAGCCGCCCGAAATGTCAGCATCGCGCGACACGCAAAACGTGCACATGACTGAGAGGGTGCTTACATTTTTTTTCGCAAACACAAACTTTTGTTTCTTTCGAAAACAAGGATTGGTTTTATTCTTTTGGGCATGAAGCCAGCGAAATATTTTTTCATCAAAATTAAAAATGGTCACCGAACATGGTTGTTCGATCTCCTCTGAAAACACCCAGCTGTTTTGGTCACCCTCGTGTGCTCGAGCACCCGGGGGTGCCCAAAACAGCTGTGGTTTTCGGCATCGTTGGGTGCATGTCCCTCCACAGTTCTGGCTTCACTTCTGGTGGCCTCATGTCGCCTCCAGATTCTTCCTACCCACATGAGATAGACGCATCGCTTGCTGCCTTTGCCTCCACTGACCGGCCTAATGCACTCTGACGCGAACGCTGAACACCGGAGCCCGACGCTCGGCGTCCTAACGCGTTCGAAGAGTGAGTGTAACAAAAATTACGCTCGGACTCAAGAAAACAAAATGCAGGCGTTCCACAAGACAGTATTTATGACCTCTTTTTTAACATATATAAATGATTATATAAATCCATATGACTGAGAAATATATATATATAATTTATATAAATGACGTAAGAAACATTGATAGTAAAGCAAGCATGATAATTTATGCAGATTACACCTCCACATTTTTGTTAGGATCTGACATTTCAAAAATTATAAAAAGCAGGTAATTTATTTCTTTACAAAATTAATCCGTGGAAAACTTTTAATTCGTTAATTATAAACAGTAATAAAACAAAGGCTGTAATTTTTAGGTCGAATGGAGTAAAGGTCATCGGTAATCAAGCTCTCAGGTTAGGCTCATATGGTATTGAAATTGCACAAAAAATCAAGACGCTGGGTGTATTTTTCAATGAATACATATCATGGGGCGAAACAACGACTATTATGGCTAAAAAATTATCAAAAGTGGTAGGCATAATTTATAAGTATCAGACAACATTTTTCCCCTTTGTGCTACGAGTTCTCTATAATTCTTTGTTTTATGCTAATTTTAATTACTGTTTTTTGGTATGGGGCAATACAACTGTCACAAATGTTTAATGTCTTTATATACTACAGAAAAAGGTAATTCGTATTCTAACCAATCAAAGATGTGACAACCACACAATACCCCTCTTTGAAAAATTAGGCATTGTGCAAATAACAGATTTTATGAATATAAACTTGTCCTTGCATACAAAACGACACTGAACAAGACCGATAGCACTCTTCATTATCTTTCTTCTTCACAATCAAAGAGGACTTCATATGCCATCCGTCATGCCCGATGCTTGGACTCTCCCGCGCTTCAGGACAAACTACAGGAACCAGACTTTTAAATTCCAGCTCCCCAAAGTATTAAAGATTATAGAATCATTGGGTATAAAATATGAGAATGTGCAAAATAAATTAGACACGTTATCTCTTTGTTTCCCCAAGGAAAATTTTATTAGATAAATTAGGTACGCAAAATGGCGTTCTGAAATAATAGAAATGTGAGCGAAATGTTGTTCTGCAATTATAACAAACAGGTAATTTACGTACGTTGTTATTTTATTGTTGTTTCTTTTTGTTTATATTGCTATAAAGAAGTTCTGCCGGTGTTGCTGCTGGGGAGGAGGGGGCTCTGTCAAGAAGTTTTGTACTGTTTTTTCCCCTCCTCCCTCTCTTCTTGCGTGAAGACAAATCAATAAACTTTGAATTCGAATTTGAGTAAAAACAAATAGCTAGCCTTGTGTGTCTGCCCTCTATACTCCGTTTCACCTTATGTTGTACCGCAGCGAAAGCTCTAAGCGCGAGCTCACAGCGTTGGCAGCTGCCCGTAATGCACCAGAGCTTGTGCCGCCGAGATGTGCCCCAGAGCAAGAAGCTCGTGCTTGTAGCCTTTCCTTCGGTACATCATAAGGTGAAACAGAGTATAGTTATTCCAATCAGGCCTGGATGTTCTGGCGTCCACGCGCTTTCTCGTCTCCTACTCTCTCTCAGTTTCTAATCTCATAGTCACGCAAGAGCATGAAGACGGTAGGGAGGTATTTCGGTTGTCCCTCCCCTAGCGCGGTCTTTTGACCTTCGAAAACACTTAGGCGTCTCGTCACCATCCAGCGTGCTCGCGAAGTCAAGACACGGAGGAAGGCAGCGAGAGCATGCTAGAGGGCTGGCATTCGAAAAAGTCACCCTGCCGTTTGCATCCTGTCAGTGACAATAGACAGGTTATTTGGAATGTCTGATCTGTGTGTTCGTGAAACGTTACCCCAATGACGCGGAGTGACTTTACGTTAAAAATATTGCTGTAATATTTTTGCCAAATTTTATAAAACGTCATAGACTAAAATTTGATAGTCCCCTCCTTCTTTAATTTAAGTTTCAACAACAACACAAAATTCCTTGATCGTACGTTGGTCGCATGACTAAATTATCCCCTAAGTAAGTGCCTTTGAGAGAAAACCTGTTAAATTATAGTGCTACCAATTATATATCTATCAATTACACATGGCGGTAAATATTTTGTATCTATTTATATTTTCAGGGTGTGTTCGAAAGGTATGGAATCTACAATATATCAGCGCTGAAGAGGTTTCAGGTGAGGATGCATTCTCTTACGCATGTCGTGCTAACAGAAAATTCCACAGAAGCTACATTGAATAGGCTGGCTCTCGTTTCTGGTGTCATAAGCAGAGGCAACTCGTGCAACAGGCCGCAAGGCTGACGGTGTGAAAACACAATCGGCAAGATCATCATCCGTGTTTTTTCACCGCCAGCCGTGCGCCTGTTGCACCCGTGGAAACTTTAGCGCCCCTCCCCTAGCCTATCACGTGCTTCAAGTCCTTCTAAAATTGACTGATATTGTCGTTTTCGATGACGCTCATCAAGTATCTAATTGAAACTTTACTCTAATTAAAAAGGTAACGAATCAATTTTAGTGAGTTATTAGACTTTGCGGGACGATTAGCCGTCTATAATATGCCTCAATGAACGAATCATTCGCCTGCACAGATCACAGTGGCGTACCTTTCAGCGGTTTTAAAATTTATATATTTTTGTTAAAACTAAAATCGTACGCCATGTGCATACACAATGCGCGAGAGATTGATCAATAATCACCTCAGATATTGGGTTCAGTGATGTGCTCATACGGTAATCAAATTCCAGCTAACGTTGGCTCATTTCATACTTTTCAATTAGGATTGTGGCAAGCAAAGTATGCCGCTCAAGCTCAGGGATGCTCTGACAAGTGTGAGCTTTGTTCTCAACATAGCAACTGGTTAAAGGTGACCAGGCAGCTCCTTCTCCGTTTTCTTACGAATCTCAATAAAGCGTGTTCCCTCATTACAGCGTCTGCATAATTACAACGCATTAATTCATTATTAGTGAACATAACTAAATCCGGTTCCTAGAACAAGTCGTACAAATTAACTGTGGCGATTGCCAAGACGCTACACACTGGGTCACATAGTTACAATTCTGGGCTTTAATTTATCGGGCTTACGTGCCGCTAAATTTAGCGGGCAGTGCTCATCTTAAACTCTGACGTCACGTGACACCACGACATGACGTGACGCCATGACGCCACCTGGCGCCATGATGTCACGCGACGCTAAATTTCCGCTGAGCATAGCGGAGAAATTTCACCACTAAATTGGCCGTCAATCCATGACGCTTGGACGTCCCAAAGTAACGACATTGTGACTCCCCGCTAAATGTAACGGATAAATGTTTCCGATAAATTTAGCGAGATACAACGTACAGGAAACACGCACAGGATGCGCTGTGAAAATTCGCCAATAACGGCTATCGCCATGAAGGATTCGTATGACCCATTCGAACCATATTCCATACATCGGCTATAGGCTATATTTCATATTCATAAGACCTATATCTCATGATATAAAATATGGGCCATATTACATATTCATACAAACATGCGTATATCTTATGATATGGGATATAGGCCATATTTTATTTTCACATCGACCATAAATTCATATTTTATATTGGCCATATTCTATATTCACAGGGCTTAAACGACGCTTTTTTATATAGGCCAGATGCAAAATTTCTGTCAGCTATCATCATCATGCCATTTGGAGCCGCCATAATGGTGGGTTTATGTAATGTTCCATCTGTGGACGAGGCGCATCTTCATTAAACTAGGTTTTCACAATATTAGGGTGGCAGATTTTTACATTTAATGGATTTCTGTTTTGTTTCGGTGCGACGAAGAAAAGAAAGACGGCCGCGAGTTTTGGGAAAATGAATTGTCAGCAACGCTGTCGCAAGACTCGCCACTGAAGCAATGAACTCGTCCCTTTAGATAAGAGAAGAGTATTAATCTAAGACTCCGTGTGAACGGTTCGTACTGGACTAACTGTACGTTATCATAATTTAGATCTACGACTCCCACTTTGCCGTGACTAATGTCTGTCGGGCGAAACGATCGTACAAGAACACACAATATGGCGTAAACTCGATAATTCATCATAAGTTCACAAGATGGCGCATCTTTTACAGCTAAGCTGTTTATGGCTATGGTTCTGTGGATTCTTCATGGGCGTCAACAAAAACTCAGGCCCAAAATTTGTTGCAAAATCACTTCATTCTCTACTAAAGCTTACACGTCTCTTCACTGGATATTCATTTTTAGTAGATTAGTTATCAATAGGCACAATATTTAAGATCAGTAGACTCTCAGGTAGATAATAAAGGTTTCTCAAAGATTTGCTGCTGTGCGACCCGCGTCGGCCACATCTACGCTCGCACCGCCTTCTCTTTGTCATCGTTCCAAGTGCTTGCGTGCCTAGTTTCCTTTCCTTCCCGCACCTCCTCAAGAAATGGGAGAGACAAACAAAGGTGAGACAAGACCCGGAATTCATACCGGAACCACCAGAGTGTAACGCTGGTAGAGAAAAGACCCCACCAAATGTCGATCACCTCCTGTGGGACTGCACACACTTCAGAAGAGAAAGGGAGGATGCACATGCAACAATAGATTCCAAATATAAGCCTAAAAACCTTAATGAAAGGATAAAACCAGCAGGGGATTCTGGAAGAAGACTTCAGCTGCTCAGATCCATCATTTCCTCTCAAGAGAAAACAAACCTCAGTAAAACTTTTTGAATTTTTTTCTTAGGCCATGCCGTGAAGCAATTGCCTGAAGTTTCAATATGAACCCTAACAAAACAATAACGGTTAAAAAATAAACCGGAATGAATCCGGAATTTCAGTCCATCATATGGGCCCATGAGCAAACCGGATTTCTAGAAACCATTAAATGGACTGGAAATAACCAGTCCGGAAACCCAACCGCAAATGGTCGAAGTGGAAGCTGAACCGTATCTGGCCAATCTGTAGATCTTCACCGGAGTGGGTCTAATCGTATATTAAACCGCATCAGGCAACACCGGAAAATAATAGAAATAGTATAATAGTGACATACCTACCCTTACAAAAATGTCATATCTGGACTTATATTTAAAATAATACATATATGAATATATAAGGAATCGGGCAGATATGGGCAGATATGCATAATAAGGCCGTATCTTGATGGACAAAGTCATATCTGCACAATTCCCTCTATTCCCATATGTGCCCAATTCTTTATATACCATATATAGACTGCTTTATATGATCCCATGTTTGGGCCTGTCATATAGGGTACCCACCCCATAGAAAGCAATTTCCATGTGATGCTCCTTCTAGAATTACATGAAAATTATTGCGATGGGGCAGGTTCCATTCTTTCCAGGTCCAGACTTGGGATCGTATAAAACATTTTTACGAATATCCACGAAATATACAATTTACTGCTATCCCACACTGCCAAACGTGTGTTTACGTAGATATATCTACAGAATAGGCCACAGACCAATCTTTATTGGCCTGGTTCAGATTTGTCATTCCGATAAATATGTATGCTACAAAGATAGAATGCAGGCAATCACTAGTTAGAAAACATTTTAACATATCCTTCGACGTGGAAAGTCGGAGCCTTTTGGTGGGATTGGTTGTCGAGGGAGTAGAACAGGAATATGGTTTGCAACAAAAAGTTTTATACGTAAAAGCGCCAAAACTCAAACTAGCACTTCCCCCATTCTAACAAAACGATAAGAAACAGTAATATCACACGGACAACCAATAAAATTAAAAATGTAACAGCACACATTGACAACTATTAAATTAAAACAAAACGGGAGGCGACAATTATGCCGTAAACTACATGAAAGTTCCAAAGTCGTTGACTCTCACTCACAGAGTCACAGTCCTGATTCACCTCTCTGGTCGAGCACAGCAGTTTTGACATGGGCTTGCTTGCTACCCTCGTCGTTGAAGTCCTTTCCTGTACCGTGCGATGTTCAATGTCCCCCAGTCGCTCCTCGCTGGCCTTGTTTTTCTGTTCAGTACCCAAATCATCCCTTGTGACCACGTACGTTGCACACACACACACAGAACACCATTGTTTGCCGGACGCAATACAAGATGAAAATGTCATTACTGCTCCTTGAACACGACGATACACCTGTTTCCCGGACTAGAAAATGAAGAGGGCATCATATCTTTAACCCTCAAAAAGGGAAACAATTACCACATAAGAAACAAAAACGAAAACACGAAGGACTAAATCATGAGAAGAAAATGAAATATTGAACAAACAAGTAAAAAAAAATAAAGACACGAAGGACTTACACAGACAGCCACATTTGGTCAATTAACAATAACGTTTAATTCTGGTCAGAAATCTTCCTGCTGCATTAAAGATCACCAATATGATGTATAAACTAGGCGACCTTGAGCAAAACAGGAATATTTGTTATCATATTTAAATGTCATAGCGAACTCAAAAAGCGTGGCTGCCTGTGTAAGTCTTTCATATTGCTATTCTTCTGAATTCATATTTGGATGGAACAGCGCAGATACAGTCACAATCACAGGCACACAAGAAGGAAAGACTTGCAGCGCTGACTAACAACTCAGTGACATATTTCTTCTTCCTCAAATCGTCATCTTCTTCTCCTTCGTCGTTTTATTTATTCTGGTGTTTAAATATTTAAACACCAGAAACCAAATAGCTAATAAACATTAATAAATAAATATTAAATAGATAAATAAATAACAATAAAAAATATTTTTTAATTTCAATATAAATTTGTTTAAGTTTAGTTTTTTAATTGTAATTTATCTAAAAAAATTATTCCTAAATTTTATTTCTGAATTTATTTTTATTTCTTTATATTTAGTTGTCATTTATTTATTCAGGTTATTATTTACTTTTTAATGTTTATTGGCTATTTGGTTTCTGGTGTTTAAAAGTTTTAAATGTTCTCATTAACGGCGAACGAGAAGCAGATGACGATTTGAGGAAGAAGAAATATATCACTGAGTTAGCGCTGCGAATCTGTATATCCGCGCTGCTCCATCCAAAGTGATGATGGCAGCAATGCAAGGCAGTGACAAAGGTTAGTGTTTTTGTATATGTAGTACTTCTTCGAAATGGCGGAAAGCAGTGAACGGCAATTTCGGAGGAAAGATGCCGGCACGTAAACGAATGCTTCGAGCCTATCAACTGTGCGAAAATACACTCGGTAGCAAGGGCATCTTCCTCGCACGAACCGCAACCGCCACAACCATCCTCGGCGGTGTTCTTTTTTTTCGTGAGTTCGATAAAGATGTGTGTGTGCCGTACCAACGTTTTCTGCTGTGACTGTCCTCAAAAATCAATGTTTCAGGGGCAGTGAAAGCAACGGTTGGTGTGCAGACAAATCTGACCTGGAGTTCATCATCAAAGTGTGGCTGCGCCACGCTGGAAAGCAACTGAAAAAGCTGCAGTCAAAAGCCGGAGATGTTCGACATGATGGCAAGTTTTTTACATTACCTGTTTTTATTATAAATGCTTATGGAATTGATTTGTTTCTAGATCCTGCTGACTATTCGGACTAGTGCTGGCCAAGATGCGAAGTCAGACTGCATGTCTGAGTGCAGACATTGAAAAAAGTCATGTATAAAATTTTCTCTCCAATAAAATATTTCTTGAACAGTTACCTTTGTTTGCAATAATGAATGGCATGATCATGCTCATTGTTACAGGCTAGAACATAGGGCAAGGAAAGACACAGAGGAGAAAGCAGACGGGATGCTGGAGGGAGAGGTGTTCTTCTCTCGTCTTCAGCATTCCGCCAGCTTTCTTCCCTCTTTCCCTTGCCCTATGTTCTTCCTCTCACTGAACTAGTATCTAGAATTAGTGTGTGAATTTCACTTTAAAATAGTACACAACAATGAATTTCTTTCTGCAAGCATGTTCAGGTTCAAAATCCAGTTGGAGAAAACCTAGAAACAATAAAAAATGAAAGCATCCTAAAGGCCCGTTCACACTTTTGCAACCGAGTACGACCGAGAGAGACAGAGACCGGCTTTTAAGCCTCTTACGACGTCTTAGAACCAGCTCCGCAGCAGCGCATTCGGTCCTAAGACCTCGCAGCAGGCTTAAAACCGGTCTGGTCTCTCTCGGTCTTACTCGGTTGCATATGTGTGGACTGGCGCCTAACACCTCAGTGAAGAGCTGCACCTGCGGTGCATTGTCCTAAAAATGTACTAAAAAATTCGGGGCACACGTAATTAACGGTTGACAATGCGTTAGCATTAGTGACTAAGCAGGTGGGCGAGGGGGAGGAGGGAGGGGTTACAGGAAGAGCACGCTGACGCCGAACACTGCCTTTCCGTCGAAATGGGGCTGCTAATCCTAAAACATTAAAAAGGACCGCATCTCCACGTGGTGAATGATGTTGATTGGGGCGAAGCTCGGGTGGTGCTGATGATACTGATTTTGGTCATAGGCATTGCTGCTTGCTGTCGGCGTTGACGCCTTGCCGCTGCTTCGCGAGCTCTCAACTCCGGGTCCGCTGGGCGTTTTTGACGCTGTGCAGCAGCTTCTCGCGCCTGGTCTCCAGGAGCAGCTTGCTGTCTACGAAGACTCTGAGGCGCTGCATGCCGAGATTTCCGGTCCTTTTCATTCATGGCAGTAGGAGAATGTGTGGTTTTCTTCTTTTCCTTTTTTTAAGCAGACAGATGGGGTGGCATCTCAGAACCTTTTACTCTTTTTTTTCTTATTTCTCTTTTCATAATTGTTTTTCATCTTTTTTGTCAATTTTTTTTTGCCCTACACGAGCACGTGAGCATGTGCTCACGTGCTCGTGAGCACTGATCTCACGACCAAAGCACGAGCATCCGACGCCGGCCTACGGCGGACGGCGGACGGCGGACGGATATGCGGACATAGCTCAGCCCTAAGGAGCTTCGCCCCTAAAACTCCTTGGCTGCCCTCTGAGGACGTTCTGAGGATGTCCTGAGGCCGGAAAATAGGACGTTTTAGGATGCTTCCAGGATCATTTGAGGACATCCTCAGGACATCATAATGTCCTCAAAGGTTGTCCTGAAGACATCCTGGGGATGTCCAAGTGTTGTCTGGGTAGTGGGTGTCGAACCACAACGTACAGTGCCAGACTTGTTTCAAGTATCGTGTACCCAAAGACTTTTCTTCACCCGCAACATAATAAGGCAGAATCAATGAGGATGCTGCTTTAGAACTGAACGTGGAAAAGGAAAACTGCACTGTGGAAAAGTGCGGCCTATTTATTATTATGAAGGACGGATTTCTAGCAGCAGCCCCTGATGGACTGCTTGGAACAAACGGCCTGGTTGAAATGAAGTGTCCCCGTTTCAAAAGATTCTTGAAGTCTACTGAAACCGCTAAAGAGTATGAGGCGAAAAATAAGAAAAAAGAGAGCCTCGCGTGAAAGATCCAAATCACCACCATAGCTTCCACTACCAAATAGAAGGGCGAGTTACACAATACAAAAAGAGTTTTGTGATTTCGTTATTTTTACACTCAAGGGCATTGATATCCAACGTATTCAAAGGGATGACACCTTCTGGTCAACCAACAAAGAACCTTTTCTACTGAAGTTTTACATGGAAGGCCGGACTTCCGCTGAAATTCCTCACGTAGACGAGTTGTCCGATCGAATAAACTGCCATTGCTTCCTATCTGGGAATCTATCGATCTTCGTTCGTAGGCCATAGTGTCATAAGATCACGGAGTGCGACTCTTCGTCCGCTGAGCATTGCTTCGGCGGGTGTTTCCCCGTGAAATACAAGACCGTCGCGTGCTGTTGGAACAAGAACCTGGTGGCTCTTCACTGAACTGCTTCTTCCGTAAGCTTCAAGAGGGCTTTCTTCGTTTCGCACACTATGCTGTTCTGCTTGTCTCATGCCGTTTCTTTTTTTTTTGTCTTTCTCAAACATTTGTTTATTTTATTTGAAACAAGTTTCGGCGCGTTATCACAGAAAAGTATTTTCGGTAGGGCAAAAGTAGCGAAAAGAGAGCGTAGAACGTCAATGACGCGTTCGGAACAAACGAGTTGCATGCTCGCAGCTGCGCAAGCAGGTCGAGCGCTCGGGAGTGTGGTTGGGCTACGGGCTGTTCGCCGCTGATCTCGAGCTATTAGCGGCGAGATGTTTTGGTGGCGCCCTCCTATGCCTCTCTCTCGTGACGTCATTACGTTGCGAAAAACAAGTTCGACGGTGTTGGCATTGGCACGGTGGAAGCTCGAGATCTTGCGCTCTGAAAGCAAGAGTGCGAACACCGTCAAAATTAAAGTTCTTACATTCCTTTCATTTTCGTCGATGGGAAAACCTTTGCTGACGTCCTAACCAGCATTCAGCCAATCCTGGAATGCCAACCACAGCGACGCTTTCGATCGCGCACGTCGCCAATAGTCCGCCGATGCCAGAAGCAGCTGACGGCGGCGCGAGATACGAGCCAGTACAGACGTAGACTACAGTGACTTACGTAAAGTAGAATAAGCTCTGGTTTCCGAATGGATTCGAAGTTTAGATAACGGTCGAGAGTATCGAAAGCACAGGGTGCGGCGTGGCGATTGTTTTGACCCCGATATCTGGCACGCCTCACAAAATTTGAATTTTAAACGTGTACACCTTTTCCGCAAAGGCGCGGTCATCCTGAATGTCGTCACTTCTGGTATGCGTTAAAACATCGTTTTGATCTCTTCACGCCGCTTGAAGGTGTTCACAAGAAATGCGTGATTGTCACACATTCTTGTTTTACCTCTCCTATATTTGTTTCGCAAATTCCAGGCTGAAATGCTTTAATATTTTTTGGTCCCGCATATCAAATACGGAAACCACGTGACTCCAAACGAAAGGACAAGAATAACATGTCTACGCACCTGAAACTAAACACGCAAACGTTGTTTTGCAAAAAAAAAAAATGGTGCTTATTTAAAGTTGAATTTTAAGATGGAAAAAATAAAGTGGCTATTTTGCACATATTATGTCCTATATCGGCCGGCTCTTGGCCTGAATACTGGTTTACAAATCCGCCCCCCGGAGGTCTGGAATCAAGCCCCTTTATCATGGAAAAAGTGGCGCCATTCGTTTTGTGGAGTGCTCGAGACACATGCAGCTCACCACTTCTGTGAAGAGATAGCGCCTGCAATCTGGCTCAGTGCTGCTCTAAAGTGCACCATACTCCGTTTCACCTTGTGTTGTGCCGCAGGAAAGGCTACAAGCGCGAGCTCCTTGCTCTAGAGGCATATCTCGGCGGCACAAGCTCTCGTGCAACAAGGGCAGCTGCCAACGCTATGAGCTCGTGCTTCTAGCCTTCGTTGCGGTACAACATAAGGTGAAACGGAGTAAAGGACGAGTGGGGCCACCGGAGGAGCTATTTTTTTAACTCCGCATGAAAAAAAAGGCTAATCCAAGCCACTTCGCTCGCAGTGCCCTATGGGGCACTAAAAGAAGAGGCTCGAATTAGCTAGGGTGCCTACATGTCTGTCTGTCTCAGGGTGAAGACATCCATTGTTGTCCTGAATCTGCCAGCGCGTGACGCTCTGGCGCACTCGGTGCGTGACTTGGGCGGTAAAATGGCGTCTATGCATTAGCCAAAGCTACTCGCTCGAGCTGAGTGACCCGGATTGCGCGTACTTCAAAATGCATAAAGAAACGATTGGGCGGTAAAAGGGCTGAGATGTCACCACTCAAGCAAAAGAGCGCGTGTGTATGAAGTCACTCTAGAATTAGCTGTTTTCTATGAAAATGCGTTGCGTTCTAACGCCAAGCTCGACCGGCACAACGGTCAAGGTCGTAAAAAATAGAACGCTGGGCTATATTTTTATACATCAAGACGTCAGTCGTCACGTCATTGCATAACGTCACCGCGACCTCACATCTTGTCACAAAGCCATGCGAGATTATGACGACGCCTTGACTTGAACGTCGTCATCGGCGTTGGCAACGCGTGGTACACGACGCCAAGACTGCGTTCTGACGTCGGTTCCGTTGACAACGACGTTGACGACGACGACGACGTCACGTGACGTAAAGATGGCGGCATTCTTGTCATTGCGACGTCATGAAGGCGGTTGGTGTCAGGTCATCGACGTCATTGCCGGCATGACGCAACTCAACGTGACGCCGACGTCTCGATAACTTCACGACATCGACGTCGACGTCATCATTGACGACGACGTCGGCGTTACATGACGTTAAGAATTCGTAATAACGACGCGTCGACGTTGTTGTCGGCGAAGGTGACGACGTTGCATGCCGTCAAGGCTTCGTCGTGACGTCGTTGTGACGTTGACGTTGACGACGACGTCAGGACGACGTTAACGTTAGATCATAGTGATGTTTGACGTTGCGTTGGGCATCGACGTCAACGTCAGCGTCTACAACCACGTCCACGTTGTTCTCCACGCGCGCGACGTCATGACCGCGTTACAACGACGACTTGATGTCGCGTAACGGCGTCGTCCTCAGCGCGACGTGATGTCACGACTGCGTTAGAACGGCGACTTAATGTGGCGAAACGGCGTAGTCCTAGACGCGACGAGATGTCATGACGGCCTTACGACTTCATCTTGGAGTCACGTAACGTCATAGTCGACGATGACGTCGTAACGTCGTCGTGACGTCATGTCGTCGTGACGTTGTGTTTTGACGCTCGTTTCAAACTCATACAAGAATGTAATATAACCCCTAAGAGGCTTTATTGATCATATTACCTTGACCCGTGTCGTCGCTCGTTTCAACCTCATAAAAAATGGAATATAACCACTAAGGGGCTTTATTGATCATATTACCTTCACCCGGGTCGTCGCTCGTTTCAAACTCATGCAAATGGTATGTAACCCCTAACGGGATTTATTGATCATATGACCTTGACCCGTGTCGTCGCTCGTTTCAAACTCATACAAAAATGGAATATGACCCCTAAGGGGCTTTATTGATCATATTACCTTGACCCGTGTCGTCGCTCGTTTCAAACTCATGCAAAAATGGTAATATAACCCCTAAGGGCTTTATTGATCATATGACCTTGACCCGTGTCGTCGCTGCGTTTCGACCGCAGCGAAAATGGCGCTGCGAGCGAAGTGGCTTGGTTCCACCTTGAGCCACTGTATATGGCGGCGTAGCTGCCAGAGTAGCGCCACGCTTTCCCTGTGCCGCCTCTCACCTTGATTGGTCACACGCGGTGCAATAGCAACGAGCTGAGCTGGCTAGGTTTCCATAACAACCGAGCGACTGCTCCTCACGTGACCTCGCAAGAACCGTGATGTCACCGGCAAGATAGGAGTGCACAGAGCTGGTGGATCCGAGTTCGTTCGCTGCGCGGAGTCGTCATGTGCCGCTGCTTGCCAACGATTTCGGGCTTCTTCGTGCTCTCTGACGTAGGTATAACGTGAAGCTCTGAAAGAATCCGACTTTATACCCTTTCTGTGCAAGATCGCTCTGAAAATTTGCACCTGTGCGACAGCATTGGTCATATTGCCGTAGCGGTGCTCGGATTCCCGGATCTGTTCGAGGATCGATAAGACCATTTAGCATGCAATATTTGCATACACTTATCTTTGTTTGATCATTTGGAGTGCCTGAGAATCGATGCAGAAATGTATGCGTCGTATGTTGGGCCTTTGGGACGTTGCTTCAGGCCCAGGGGGGCTATGTTGCACGTTTTGGACTCCCAGGAGACTAGGAAGAAGGAAGTGACGTAGGTGTGAATGAACCTATCTTAGCCACACCACGCATCGCGGAAACTCACCGTCATCAGCGACTCCACCAATCAACATCCAAAGAGCGTTGTTGACGTCACTTCCTTCTCCCTAGTCTCCTGGGAGTCCAAAAGGTGCAACATAGCCCCCTGGAAACCGCATAATCACAGAAACTGTTAGCGAGAAAGCTCCTGCAATCTTTACGGTTTGCACTAATCAACAAATTTACGATATAGCTTTTAGGATAAAAATGTTGCATTTGTATAGCTTTCGTTGAAAGTTTGAATTTTTTAGAATCGAAACGAAAGGTATACGTCGCGTGTAGGGCCTAGGATGATTTGTTTCAGCCCTGCGTCACCGAATAATCACAGCAACTTTTACGAAGGAAGCTCCCGCGATCTTTAAACTTTTGTACTAATCGTCGATTTTAAGAATTGGCATTTGTAAAGATTTTGATATGACGTGCTTTCGTTGAAATCGCTTGCATTTTCATCGCAGTGTTTTTTTGTTTTCAAGTGCCAAACTGGCGTTTGCTTAAGTGACGTATATGAAATGTCCTGCTATATAACAATGCATCGACAGAAACTATTAAACTTAGATGCTCAGAGTTGTGTTCGTCTTTGTAATTGACAAGTTACAGACAATTATTTCTTACGAGGGGAATATTAATTGTTTTGTAGCTGGGCCCGTTTTGTCTTCATTAACGTCAGTGTGTTGTGATGTTATCATCATGTGTGTATGGTTCTAAATATCGTCTTCGCAATGCCTACAAATGCCAAAATGACGTCAGCCGACCCCAGCTCACGCGCTAGACACGAAAACTGCGTCACTCGGACGTATGCGCTCGTCAACAATCAATTCGTCGACGAATATTTGAATTCGCATTCGTGGTCAGTGAGTGCACTGACGGAACTGTATTATCACTTGCGAATGCCAAGTTCTATCGTGTGCTTAAAGAGAACGGTGGAAGCTTGGGGTCATAGCACCAGCGTACGAGTGTTCTCTAGAACACTGTAGCACCGAGTAACGCTGCCTAGCATGTCGCGACCGCGTGATTTCAAAGTTCACTTTTGAGTCGAGGATTAGAGCTAAGGAAGAAAAGTTAAAAAAATCATTTCATGACCCGTTCAACACGGAATATATCTGCTACAGCAGATAAAAATATTGACTCTTTGCACGCCGGTAAACTTCCGGACCACCACTTGGCCTGTCGGCAGAAACACCTCATGTCCGGCGTTCGACTCTTTTGATGGCGTTAACAATCTTCTGGAGACCACCATGCTGCTCTTCTTGGTTTAACCCCGTCGACTGTTCATCGCGCAAACAAGGTTGAGACCGTTGTCGACGTCGCTCCTCGCCAGTTGGTGAGATAATCTCATCTTGAATGAATGATTGGGTCTTGAAGAAGTATGATGCTAAGCATACATTCGCTTACTATGGGGCAGTCGAGAAACAGTGATATCTCGAGGGAATCATCCTGTCGTGGCCGGCGTAATGAGATTTTGTTCCATCAGGAGCGATGTACGAAAGTACAAGGGCGATACGTACTTCCCACGAAGCGGCCGCCATCCCGGCAGCGCGGAAAACCACTCGCCTTGTCCATGCACCTACGGTACTCTAGCAGCTATTGTCTCCTGATAATCCCGGGCTGCAAACCATCACACTTCACAGAAGAAAGAGGCACCGTTCCTCCAGAGGCCCGTGACATACGGCCATACCAACCGTCTTTACCACTTTTCAATGAACAAATGGAGATATCAACTAGAAAAAGTTGCCGTCCGGCATTGCTATTAGTACGGTTACCAAGGTAACCTCCCAGGCCCAAAATGAAGATCACTATTGGCGCTTCTGACGTCGTGCCTCTAGAAAATTTTTCGTCGCGTCGCTAAACTGGCAGCTACGCTGCCATATCAAGTGGCTCTACTGGGGACTGCTTCGCGGCCTGTGGAACTGGCCACAAGATGCTCCCTTATTCAAACCAATGGACGGCCAAACTCTCCCAATACACGGCTCTCGTTCGCGAGCATGAATGTTTGCGCACGGCACCGACGTTCCTCCATCACGGCTGTACTTCTCGGCGGCCCCGTGACGTGGCTCAGCTCCTCCGAGTTTCGCGCTGTTTTGTTCTTCTGGTCAGGGTAACCACGGCCGTGTCTTTCGCACTACCTTACATAAACAGCCTTTGTTATAAATAAAATGTCATTTTTCGTATTTCCTTTGTACTTCTTGGTAACAGAACTGTCATTTTTCTTGTTTGGCTGATCGAATGTTGTCTTCTTTCTCTGAGTCAAATTTAGGGGTTTACATGCCAAACCAGAGACACTGTGTGGTGATTGAACCAATAATAATTTGGGTTGCGTGAATATTTATACAGCTTGTAGTTGGTCATCCATTTCAAACTTGCGACGGGTCACTCGCTGTAGATGAGCAAATTCGCCAGTGTAGTACAACTGCTAGCCTGGTGTCTATAACGTGTACCGCGCAGTAGTGATACACGACCGCACGCCTTTACGATGCTCATCCAGATCAAAACGGGCAGGGTGGGGTTGAACCCAGGATTTCTGGGTTCTGCAGCGCGAGCTTTCGCTCCACACGCTCGAAGCTTGTCTGCGCTAGCTCACTCGGCCACCGATCCCTCCGGTGGTTGAACCCAGGTTATGGTGGCTATAGGGGTAGGTGTACCAGGTGTACCGAGCGCTCCGCATTCTTGGGTAGTTCCACGTTCCGCCGCTTCATGAAGAAAAGTGGCGCTGCTGGCGAGGGATACCGGCAGAGCCGTATATTGGGAAAGTTTGGCCAATAGGCAGAGCAAAGGCCGCCGCTAGCGCCGATTTCCTCCGCGGTTAGAGCGTAAACTAAATATGTGACAACGCGTCGACCAATCAGCAAACCGCGACGTCACAATATTGGAAAAGATATTTAAACCGTGAAATCAAACCGTTCAATGTCGGCGTCCTCGCTGGCGATGGCGTCAATAGCAAATCAGCAGCAATGATCGTTGGGTGACCAAGGCGTGGACGCGTTGACTGCGGCTATCAAGGAACTATTCAAATCGAGCTAATAATCGAGACAGAAGTACAACTTCCGCGCTTCCTACTCGACCGAAAATATGACTGGGGAGTAAGCGCTAACCTTATCAAGAGAGAAGACTTCGGGATCTGCACTGACACAGAACGGCTCTGCGCTGACACCCGGTTTCGCAGAGCGCAGTGACAAGAAACTTGCAACATTTAAGAATCAACAAATCACAGGTGTCATGCTATCCTGCGAGCGCGAGCACCCCGCTTTTATTCACTGCTTCCGCCGCTCGAGTGTTCGTAATGGGAAAGAACCTTTCGAAGCCCAGCTCGCGCTTGTAGCTTCTGCGGTTACCCCTACAGTCACTGTAGCTGCCAGAGTAGCGCCACGCTTTCCCTGTGCCGCCTCTTACCGCGATTGGTCACACGCGGTACCATTGGAACGAGCTGAGCTGGCTCGGTTTCCATAGCAACCGAGTGATAACCCGTCGCGTGACCTCGCAAGAGCCGGGATGGCCGGGACGTTACTGGTAAGATGGCAGCACCCGAGGCTGGTGGAACGCGAGCTGGTTTGGTGCGCGGAGTCGTGATGTGCCTGCAGCTTGCCGACGATTTCGGGCTTCTTCGTGCTCTCTGACGTAGGTATAACGTGAAGACCTGAAATAATTATACTTTATACCCTTTCTGTGCAAGATCGCTCTGGATATTAGCACCTGTGCGAAAGCATCAAGGCCGGTTCAGACACTTGCGTTTGAGTGCGTTTGACTGCGTTTCGTCGAGTACCGAAAGCGAGTCACCGGCGCATCTGTGCTTCGTATGAAGCTGGAATCAAATTCAAGGAATCATCTTGGCACCGATATGAGGCAGCCGGGATGTCCTGGTTTCTGGCTGCCGCAACGTAGTCAAACGCAGTCAAACGCAACTGTCTAAACCAGGCTTCAGTCACATCGCCGTAGCGGTGCTCGGATTCCCGGAGGTGTTCGAAGACCGATAAGATATTTAGTATGCAGTTTTCGCATGCTACTCTTACCTTTGTTTCAAAGTTGGAGTGTCTGAGAATCGATGCGAAATCTATGCGCCGCATGTTGGGCCTTTTTACTCCTGTAATTGTTAAGAGATTCAACCGCTATTTATTTGTACGCTTTTCCTCATAGATAGCGCAGAATTTTTCCGGAACAAACTGACTGTGCGACTGTGCGTTGACTGTGCGAAAGTGATGGTTGGCGAACTTTGGAGACACGTGCTAACTACTTCTCTTTCGTTGTCTTTTTTTGTTTCGTTTTACGTTTTTGATTTTATTGGCGTGTCTTATAAGACTCTCGATACAATAGAGATTGCGCTGCAAATATACATACATATATACATACATACATACACAAACGAGTTGCATGCTCGCAGCTGCGCGTGCAGGTCGGGCGCTGGAGGTTGGGCTCGGGCCACGGGCTGTTCGCCGCCGATCTCGAGTTAGATCTTCTTCGCTCTGCGTCCGCCGCTGCTGGAAGCGGCCAGCAGGCGGCGCGAGATGCGAGCGTGCTGCAGCAGACCAGCGCCTCCTGTACCAGATGCCTGTCATGAGAGCGGCGAGCGTCCTGCCGTGCCCTCTCCCTTTTTCCTCCTCCCCTTCACCGAAACGACCGCGAGGGGCGCTGCTAACTGACCCTATCGCTCGCGGCCGCGAGAGCGCGGGAGATTTGACGTCTGCTATTGTGATACCACTAGGGGTGTGCGAGTAGTGCTTCAAATCGAATAGTGCAGTGTTGTCACTGGCGTTAACAGCGCAAAGAGAGTGCGAAGGCTATGAATGATGTGGTGTTGTACAGGCGGAACAGCGCACCGGCAAAACAGTTACTCCAGTCCACGCACACAAAAGAAAGACAAACTTACGCAGCGCTGGCTCACTCTTTGGTATATTTACACTTTCGTCTTCGTCTTCTTTTGGTATTATGGTCTAGGGCCATGGAGAATTATTGGGTCTTTTTCTTCAAAAAGATGCAAAACAGTAAACCAAAGACTAAAACTAAAACTAATGTTAAAATAAATAAAATTACTAATTAGCACTCAGTTGCGAGCGGCCGGCCGCGCCAGTTGCGCCGAGATGACCGAGCGCCCAGCAAGAGTTGCTGATGATGATGTTGTTGCTCGCGCCTAGCTGGTCGGAACTGAGCACCACCTAGTGGCGTTTGGCTACAATACGATGGCAGAGCGGCCGCAATGGGAGAGCGAGCCACCTGACAGGCATCTTAGTACAGGAGGCGTTGGTAGAGCATAGTGGCTTACAAAACATAGAATAAGCTCTGATTTCCGAATAGATTCGAAGTTACTACCACGTTTGAAATTATAGAAAGCACAGGGTGCGGCCGCTGCGACGTTTGGACCACCACATTTGGTACGCAAGCGTTGTTGGCGAAAAGAAAAAAATATTTTTAGAGCTTAATTTGAGGTTAGAAAACAAACAGTAATCAAGTGGCAGTTTCGCACTTCCTATGTCCTATATCGGCCTTCTCTTCTTTTGAATACTGGTTTGAAAACCCGCTCCCAGGATATGTGGAGTAAAGCCCATCTATCTTGCAGGAAAATTTGCACCATTCATTTTTGTGGAAATGCTTGAGACAGGTGCCGTGTGCCACTTCTGGGAAGAACTATGGAGCCACTAAAAAGCTGCGCTTAGAGTATCGGCACTTTGTTCCCCAACATTGTTGGGGTGCGCCGCCATTTTGGTGCTTGTGCAGAGCAGACGCAACTACCAATCGTCATGATTCTAATGTGCGACTTCATCAGCGTTAGATTCGGTGTTAGGAAGCTGATATAAAATTGCTTTGCTCTGTCGCGAACTGTCTAACCATTTGTAGAGGGCGGAAAACCGTTTCCTGTGATTTCAGATAAATCTTCAGATAACTGGCAACCATGATTTTAAGACACAATATTAACAAGTGTTGTTACTCTGAAGCGCAACGTATTTAGTGGCACTGCCACCAGGAAGAACATGGCGTCTGAAATCTAACTCAGACTGCTGCGCTGTTCCGCCATGATCTTCCCTACGGCCACTAAATAGACCATTTGCTGTCTCACCCAAGCATCAAGGAGAATGCAGGGATTGGAAGCTCCACGCGCCACACGCGCACGCCTTTCCCCTGTATAAAAGATTCGAAGTAAATAGCCAAAAGCAAGCATACGAACGCGCGTGCAAGATGCCATTTGTTTTGGGTATTTGCTTTAGAAAATTTACTACCGCTGAGGCCAGCACGTGCGGCGCGTGGAACACCAATCCCTGCATTCTCCTCTTGATGCTTGGGTAATATAGCACGTAGAGATCTATAAGCTAAGCTTCAGAGTAACAACACCTTTCCATATTGTGGCGTAAAACCATGGTTGCCAGTTATCTAAACATTTATCTGAAATCACAGGAAACGCTTTTACGTCCTCTATAAATGTTTAAACACTTCGCGACGGAGCAAAGCAATATTACATGATCTTCCTAACACCCAATCGAATGCTGAGTAAGTCGCATTTTTTAATCATGACGATCGGCAGTTGCGTATGCTCTGTACAAGCACCATAATGGCGGCGCCTACAGCAATATCGGGGAACAGAGTGCCGACTCTAAGCATAGCTGATTTAGTGGCGAGGTCCAAACTTCTGCGCGGCAAGGTCCACACTTCTACGCGGCGAGTGAAAAGCAGCAAGAAGCCACTGTTTTCCACCCGTGAACTGTAACAAGGAGTTCACTGTTCAAGCAAGTGGCGCGGCTCTACTGCTCGTCTACAGTCGCGCGCCAAGTGCACAGCAGTTGCCAACATTAGCAACGGGTATTGCGAGAAAGGACACCTTACGTCTGTCTGCCTGTCAGCGAAAAAGAGCCACTCAAATACACAAAGCCATGTTGCACTCGAGCTATCCTCGTAAATTCCCAAAAGATGGAGGCGCTGCCACGGCAGGTGTAGACTAAAGCCCCTTGATAAAGGCGTTTTTACAGGTACCGCCAACAATTGTTGTGGAAACGCACTGAGACACGTGCCACGAGCGGGTGCTCCGCCGCCCATTCGCTTCAAGGTCGCTCATTTCAGTGCTGCGCCGCCATTTTGCTTCCAAGGGCCGCTCGAGACATGGGCCACGTGCGCTCGCGCATTTGACGCTACTTGCAAGACAAGCGAAAACCTATCGAGGGGCTTTAGTGCAGACTAAATTAATTCGATAAAAATCACGCTTACAAGTACCGCCAGCCATTGTTGTGGAAACGCGCAAGACACGTGCCAGGAGCGGGTGCTCCACTTCCAGAGCGCGCTCACCTCAGTACGCGCCGACAACTGCTTCCAAGGGCCGCTCGAGGCATGGGACTCGTTCACTGGAGCATTTGACGCTACTTACAGACACATGAAAACACATCAAAGGGCTTTAGTCCTTCGATGAGTTTTCGAGATCAATGGCCGAGTGCAATAAGAGAAAAAAAGAATCTGTTGCCGAGTGGGCTATACCCGGCCACAGGGCAACTCGAATGCCATTTACAACGAATGACATTTGGGTGATCGGCGAATCAGCTCGCCAATCTGTCTCGCGTGGAATGCGCCACGCCCGGAGTGTCGCGCGCTGATTGGCCTCTCCACTCAAATGTCATTCGTTTTAAATGGCATTAACCGTGTGGCTGTACAGGCACACTAACCCGGAGCACGTGGAGCGAAAGCTCGTGGAAGCGAAACCCAGGATCCTTGGCTCAATCCCCAGCCATGCCGCCCATGCCCGTTTCGATCTGGATGAGCATCGTACCGGCGTGCAGACGTGTACCACTTCTGCGTGGTCACGGTGTAAGATAATACTCTTCACGTGAGGACAGCGCGCTCCTCGCGCAGTGCAGATAAAGTTCGGCGCCGGCAGAGGACTCGTCGACCCGTGGGCACGGCAAAGACGGCTCGTGCCGCCTCATGCTCCACACGCGCAGAGCTCCAGCGAGGTTGTCGCTCGTGCAGAAAGACCACTTTTTTCGCTCTCACACAGTTTCGCCGTTTGGCCGCCGGCGACACTGCCAGCCGCGGGCACGGTGGCCTCAGAATAATGCAGCCTTTCGGATGCCCGTCGAACGAACACTATCTGATTCCTCGCGTCGCGCGTTCGGCCCCGCCGTGTCCTCACCTAAAGAGTAAATCTTACACCGTGTGCATGGTGCACGTCAAAGACCCCAGGATACAGGTTGTACTGCCTTGGCTAAATTGCTCATCTGCAGCAGGGAGACAAATCCCCTTTGAGCCAGACGTACTATGTTCTAGGCTGTATAAACATACACACACCCCAATTTGTTTCCAGACAGATAAGGTAGCACCGGTTTATTCCACTGTGGCATAGTAAGATCAACGTTGAAAGAGGTGTTCATAGCGGACAATAGCGTAGTGAACTCCCGAGGGGATTTATGAAGACACTAAAGTTATTTAAAGGTTCCTTTGATTTTGCCTAAAAATTAGAAAGGTGAATAGAAAGAAAGAAAGAAAAAAGAAAAGTGCGTTTTACCTTTGTTAGAAATTTTGTCTACCTATTAATGACCTTTTTTTTCACAAATCCGCAAAACGGGAAGTTTTAAATTAAAAAAAAATGTTTCGTGTGCCAAAACCTGTTTTTGGGTTAAGAAAATATATTGTATTTGTACAAAATAAGAAAAATCATGCTTCTTTTTTATTTTTCATATCCACTAGCCACCAGACCAGGTCTACAGAGAATGAAAATATCTGAAATAATATTTGCATAAATTAAATTTGGTTCGGAATAAGTATTCTAGCCTTCTTTGCAATGCATTCCACTATTTTTTTTAATTTCCAAATACATATTAGGGTATTGCTGTTAAAAACTGCACGACCTTAGGCTGCTTACGAGCCACGCTTGTAGGGTATGCAAGCGTTTCGACCACGCGCGCTAACATAGCACACACAAAAAAATAGACCCACTAAAAGTCTTGCCTTCAGGGCCTTATCGGGCCTTTCGCTTTAGGACTCTTCTAACGTCTAGTTACACGTGCAACACATGCTGGCGTCTGCCGTCATATAACTGGTTGAAAGGAAAAATCTATTTTTTTCTATATTATTTTGATTATTTACTACTAATTCCTTATATAGAAGAGAGGAGCGCGTGCAAAGCATGTACATAGTAATTTTTTTTAATCTTGTTTTTTGGCCCGTGGAGATAATTTACGCGTCGCAGGAAGATTAAGCTCTGAAAATGGGACGCCAGTAGTTGGAATAAAGTGCGAAAATTTGACAGGAGGACGTCAACTGGATCAAAAGATTACAACGAGAGAAGACATTTCTCTATGAACGACGTCCACCTGAGACCCAATATTGTCAAAATAAAACCGACGTTGTGAACACCTTTAGGATTTTTTTTAATTTAAAAAAAGTTGTCAGCAGAAACAAAAAAATAGTCTTTTTTTTGCTGCCAAGTGCATTTTATTTACATAGATGTCACATGCGTTTACAACGTTAGTTCTATTTTTTTTGACGATATTAGACTTAGGTGGACGTCGGCTGATCCACTGCACAATGGCGGAACAACCGACATTGCGGAACGTGAGAATCTGAAACTTTGAGTGATAATCAGAAATTCTGCAAGCGGCAAGCGTGTTTGTATACCTTTGGCTTGAGCTCCCGCTGCAGGAGTACTGTTGCAGCTGACGTGCAAACGAACACAAAGAGCTGACGCTTGTAGACTACCCCAAGGTGCACGTTAAAGACCCCAGGCTAGCGGTTGTACGGCTCTGGCTATATTACTCGTCTACAGCTGAGAGACAAGCCGCCAGTTGAGGCAGTCTAACTTCAGGCTGTATAAACACACGTGAACACAAATGAAGCACACACACAAAGGTATCTTTGACGGCTATGCTGTCTTTCGGTGCTTTTGAAGCAAGCACGAGTGATGTAAGCCTGCCAAAAACACATTCGCGTGCGTGATTCGTTTCGCTTGAGTTTTGTCGGTGTTGGTTGTTTTTATTAGTCACTCTCGTTGGACTTGGGCATGAGCATATCGATCCCACAGCTGCCCAGAGCGGCAGTACAACCGGGAACTCGCACTATTACTTAGAAGCATGCTCTATCATCATCATCCTAAACTTTAATATTCGAAAAGTGAGAAAGACCTTGCGGTCCCTGGTCGGTGCCCTTACCGCTCATTCACACTGGAAGCGGATCCGCGTTCGCAAAGCGGTTGCGAACGCGGTTTATAAAGATCAAGTACAATTTACGCGCACACGATGACATCAATTGCGCGTGAAATTGTACTCGATCTTTATACAACCGCGTTCGCAACCGCTTTGCGAACGCGGATCCGCTTCCAGTGTGAATGAGCGGTTAATCCAGTTGGCCACCCAGATTCGGCGGGCTTGCTGAACCGGTCGCTGCTGGATACCGAGCTCTGTGCCGCGTATACGGCCGCCTTAAAGGAGGAAAAGGTGGGGAAAGAATGGGGGTGATGCCCTCACCTGGGGGGGGGATTACCAGATGGAGGGGTACACGAGGACACGGTAGGCAGCGTTACCGCTGCCTACCGTGGCCGTGGTAGGCAGTGGTAACGCTGTTCTAAAGGCCCATAAACAGTTGGGTTTGACTGCGTTGCGGCTGCGAAAAACCGGGACATTCCTGCTTCGTATGTCACGTGCCAAGATACTCTTTGAATTGAATTCCGCGCTTCATATGAAGCATAGATGTGCAGGTGACTCGCATCAGTTTCTTGACGTAGCGCAGTCAAACTCACTAAAACACAACTGTGTGTATGAGAATTTAAACAACCTACTATGCATGGCATTAATGATTGCTGTTCTTCAGAATCTGGTTTCGGTAACACTTGCAAGCATCAGTGTTTTCCCCATGTCATCAAGGAACACGACCGCTCTCACTGATGTCAGACATAAAACAAAAATATTCGTTTGTAAGTGGGTAGGCATTTAGTTGTGCTCGTAAGCGCAGGCGCCACGAGAGGCACATAGCCCCTTCAATGATTGCCGGAGAGGCCCGTATAAGGGGTGATAATGATAATACAGTGCGATAAAATATGAGGCACTGATAATGTACGATGAGGCATCGCGAAGGAGGGTAATGCTCTTCGTTAAGTGGATCGCAGGTGTGTGGCAGCTTCGCGACAAAGTTGCGGAACCTCGGGTCGCTCATTAATGGGCACGTTTGTTATTCTTTTTTACAACGTTCAAAAAGTTCCGACCAGCGGAGCCATCAATTGTAACTATGTTGTGTCTATATTTATACAGCGGGAAGTTAGTCGGCCCCGAGGGTGTCTGGTGTCTTCGTTGGAGATGAAACAGTGCAGTATACCGCTGTTTGTCTTACGTCTTTAACGTGCGTCACGCAATAATGATACATGACAGCACGCCGGTACGATCCTCATCCAGATTGAAACGGGCAGAGGCGGTGGATTGAATCCACGATCAGTGAGCTTTACAGCGCGAGCTTTCGCTACGCGCGCTACCGATCCACGAGGAACGGGACATAACGGTCGAATTCAAGCTCGAGAGAAAAACAACAACAACAACAGCAAAAATCTCCGGTTTGAGGCATTTAGTACTTGTGTCGCCATCTCGTTTAACAAGTTGGAAA
>JAZHYW010005304.1:0-108986 GCA_037355805.1 Ixodes ricinus | reverse complement strand
ATTCGGGACTTAGCACTATTGGTTTCACTGTGATCCTTAGAAAAGCGATTTTAATATTAAGTAATGTAGTTATTTAACTACTTAGACAAAAAAGAATGCCACCTTTTACCTTTTTCCTCTTGAGATTATACGATTACTTCTAGATACCCTTACCCGTAAAAGAGAAAAATGAAGTTAACTAAAAATTAACAGTGACTCTTATTTCGAAAGTATACTAATGTATGAACGTTTTATAATCCGCCTCTTGTGCATTATAGTGCTTAAGGCGCGATCATTTACATTTGAGTAGAAGATATTAAACACTCGTTTGCGGAGTAAAGAGCCTATATATTTTTTCAGATTTTTTTCGCCAGATTTTGAAGGAAATCGTACTTCGTACAAAGGCAACGTGGGCTATGTGACAGCCATATTACGGCTAAATTTAACAGAGAAACTGAAATGGTGTATTGGTTTCGTGACGTCAGATTATAACATCAATTTCCCCGCCGCATTTGGCAGGGAAACTAACTTGATTTAAGGTCACGTGACAACAATTTTCCTGTTAAATTTAGCGGGGAAACTAAATTGGTCGGTAGGTCTTATGACGTCAAGTCACATGGCATCAATTTTCAGCTGAATTTAGCAGAAAAATTGAATTTATGCTTAGGTCAAGTGAAATCAATTTTCCCGCTAAAGTTTTAGCAAGCCGGGCAGGAACGCAAGGACGAACGGACACAATTTTTGGGGTTGGGGGATCCGTTAAGAAGCAAACAATGCTCTCAAAAACATACACGCACACCAATTTCTGAGAGTCCAGTGAAGCGTTCATGTGGTCATCTGGAGGCAAGGCTGCCTAAAGCCGGGGATGATCGCTATACGAGCCAAAATACGGCATTCCGCAGGACTGTAAATGCTATTCGAAATTTTCAGCTATCGACCTCATAGTTATTGACTCATAAAGCGTAACCTACACTTGCTATTCATTTTTTTATGAGTAAACTCAACAACTAAAAAAGCGTATTATTAAACGTAAGCTTATCTTTCTAAATAAAGCACTCACGCGCGTCTTTTCACTTTCACACCACCGATTGATGTAATATTTTCGCTACTAAGCAATCTTACAGTGTGTCACAAAGATTAAACTATTTTCCCGAGTGATTAAGGCGAAACTTTCCCTGTATTCTCCGAGAAAATAACGCATCTGCCTAATAAAACCACCACGATTCTTTAAAAGCCAAGTCTTTTATCGAGTTTCAAGCACTAACCAAATTAGTTGCGTTTCGCTGGTGGCAGGCTTGAACGGCGATAGTGTTAAACCGCGCTTCTAAACCAAATTACTTCGTTCACGCTCTCCAATTCGATTATACTATTAATGTTACAATCACTCACTTGATTTCCGAAATGCAACGTGCTAATTTATAGATAACAAAATTGGCGGCAAACTTTTGTCGGTATGTTCCAACTCGCGTTTCTGTGACGTCATGGCTAATGCTTCTGACGTAACAACATGTGGGTGGCACTGGCGGACGAGCGGCGCCTACGCAAAAGCCTCTCCCAAAAATAAAGATAAAATTTATGCGCGTTGGCGAGGCGCACACTTCAGCTGCTGTAGAAATGCACGCTCTTGTTTATAACTAATGAGATGGCGTGTAACGAGTTTGAACTCGCGACACGCTGTTTCGGTCATGGTGGGATGGTCCCAGAGTGCGCCTTCACATGTCACGGGCGTGACGTAAATGGTAGGATCTAAACGCAGGCACGAACTCATAGCTGCGTTAATATGTCCACAAGAGTTGTGGTAACTGCGCATCCGTAGGAAGTCATTGCTGGAAGAGCGACGCATCGGGGTGGCGCCTTACCACAGCCCAGTACAAGTGACGTCAGAAGCATGAGTTAAACTTTTGGGTAGTTGATGTTTGTCCCATTGCACTTAAAAAAAGTTTGAGTCCGCGACAAAAAACAACAGTGGAGCCCAATCATATGATCAACTACAACACGCCCAATGGGAAAGAACGTTTGTTGTCAATGTGTAAAAACTTTAGGACAAAAACAAGATGAGAGTACCCAGCGGCCACTTCATGCAACTTTGTATTGACGATATAGGGCCTTGGGGTGAATGAACAGCACTTCGGCGTGAGCCAACCAAAGGACGCGTTGATTAATGTGCATCTCGTGATGTCTAAAAATGCTAAATGAGCCGTTGAGGCTTGTTTCCGCTGGTGTTAGCTCAATAAAGCTGATGAAGATATGAAGGTTACTTTTGCGCACCGTGTGCGCAAGTTATACGTCGGAAAATGCAGCGGGTACAGGCGCGAGGCGCTATTTTTGCTGAGGTTTGACGTACCGGTAACGTAACTTGTATATGAAGAGCACAAAAATATGAAACAACAGTAAACCTAATGTGCATAACAAAATTTATTTCAGCGATTTTATCTTGCCGCGGAGCGGCTAACACCTGCAAGAGTGTCAAATACCTGACTTCTAAGCCGACACCAGTCCTTCGGATTCCTTCTATGCGTGAACCTTTGTATACGAGATTCTCTGCAAATTACGAAGGCCGTGGCATCCCTCGGGACGTGGGCCATGTCTTGCCTAACGGTTTTATTACACAGATTCACTCCGGCGCGATTTCCAAATCTCGCACGGGGAAGTGATCAATACGGCACACAAATCTATAGTATTCTACAGAATAATTGAATACGTGAACTTAGGAAGTCGGCCGCTCCCTTTGGAAGTGGACGACGGTATCTTGCATTGTCCAAGAAAGCTTCGTTCCATCCGTGAAGACTTCCCGCCCAACGTATCCGCCGATGTCCAAGAATGGAAGTTTCAGTCTGGCGAGCCAAGAGAGGCTTCGTCGTAATTAGAACTCGTGGAAGAAGCCACAAGCGTCGGAGCAAAGCGGTTTCAATGGATTTCGGCTCTTGCTGCTCTTTCTGAGGCCGAAGTTGTTTTCATTAGATTCGAACAGTTCAAGATATCCCCGGTAATTCGGTACCGCGCTATTCGATAGACGCACCTTCCTCAGGAGTAGCAAAGGTCTGGTTAAAATGAGTTAATTGTTCAATCTACATTTTTGAACCGAAGCGGCCCAAGTCGGAAGTCAACATGGTAACTGCCAAGATAATAAAATTTATACAAGATATAAACGAAACTATTTTGTGTCATTTTGGCTGCGCGATTTTTTTGCACCCACAGAATCGGTTGTATCAATTTTATTTTAAGCGCCAGCCCACATTGATCGCACCAACGACAAACACAAGTAGCAAACATGCAAAATTCAGCTTACTAGTAACATATCTGTTTTTACTCTGAGCGTCGTACACTTTCCAGGGGAGAACAAGCTCGCGAACAATCGGTATGTTGAAAATTGCACAGATCTTCAGAAGTTTTGTTACGTTCGCGAAAATTGTTTGTCGTTTAATTGTCTTCAGTGAACGAGAATGTGCATTTCGAAGCATGAACTTGACTCAGCTGTATTAAATCTTGATTACATATAAATTTGTTTTGAGAAACTTTCGAGTCTCTCCTTGTTTTAATGAAGCTTCATTGGAAACAAGGAGACACTCGTAATTACTTCGGCACAAATTGATCTGTGTCCAATATCAATACATCACCCGAAATACTTTAGTTCAAGGAATACTTCGATTTTTGCTCTTAAAAATTGTCTTACGATATAATTTTATTTTTTGTACGACCAGACTGCGGTTATCTTATAGCTCGTGTTTTCGTTCTTTGAACGAAGCGATTAAATATGATATGAAACTAAAATTTGGCTTATAAAATCACGAGAAAATTAAAGTAATTCTGGAAGCACAGAAAGAACTTTGAATCTAGGCATATCGTATAACAAACAAACAAACAAAAAATTCTTTAAGTCAGCGATTTATTAACAGACCTTGATTAGTAACTTCAGAAACAATCAACTTAACAATAAACAATGCATACTCATAAAAAAAATAACGCTTTTATTCCAGAACAAATAACTTACAGCAGTACCAGAAGGAGTTCAATTCTTGCAAACCTTCGGTGTAAGATCGTACTATAGGAGAAGAAAAAAAAACATTAAACGTGATCAAATATAAAACACGGAACTTCGTTATTCAACAACGCAATTGCAAAGTTCAAAATGGCGGAACGGAGCAGTATTTACGCACTACATACAAGACGATTTCGCAGGATGTTCCATAACTACACACCATTCGATATCGGCAGGGCCTCAGCGGGGAACCGACAACAGAACTACGTCGAACACCTTTACGAAACATCGTGGGCAGCTCAATTCCAGGTGAGATCCCGGTAGGGGCATCTTGTTCAACTCCGGATGCTCCAATGCCTCCTATGCCTCCCAAACAGACCATCTATTTACCGCCGCATCGCCTTTGTTGGGGATCAAAATGGGTTTCCGCATACAATGCCAAGGGGACTCCGCTTCTTTTCACGGTTCACACCGAGAATATCGCATTCTTTCCTTTTCTTTTTGACGTCTATTCTGGGTGTTGGGGACGACAAGATTGTGCCGCTCCATAAACCTGGTTCACTTTTCTCAGATTCTGGAGGGCTAGAACCGTTTATTTTTCCGTCAATGTGTGCTGTGGTTGCTTTCGGCAGATGCCTCAATTTTTTTCTTCCTACTCATTATCTTGGTGGGGCTTTGATGGAGTTCCGTCTTGGTGGGTTGGCTCCTATATTTATTCTTCTTCTTGATTTAGCAGAAAACTGTGAAAGTAGACATTTAATATTTTACTAGAATGTGTTTGTTTTCTTTGGCATCACACACAAATAAATAATTGGGTTATGAATGTTACTTTTTTATTGAAAATGATGTATCCTAATATTGTCATATTATTCATCATTTATTAAACCTTGAAGGCCATTACAGGCATTAGACAAAGGGGGAGGGGTACAAGCTGGAGAACATTGTTATATAAAGCAAGGAAACAGAAGAAAATAAACACTCTAACACTTTTAGGAATACACAGCTAATTAAACATAAAGATACGCAAATAAAACATTTCTATAAACAAGAATTAAATTTTTTATTAGTCCAACTACAAATCGGTGGTTAGTTGGAATGTGAATGTGCTATGATCTGCCTAGGTCACGATACTGTTAGACAGGTTATTCCAGTCTGTTAGTGTTAACGGCAATGTAGAGTTAAGAAACAAAACCGATGAAGCGAGAATTGGACGGACTTTACAGACGTTGTTAATGTGAGGAATCTGAGTAAACTTGACTGAACCACGTTTTTCAGAGTTTATAACGCCTAGCAAATTCATTATTTAATTCAGATATGGCTGTATTGGTTTTACTGTAATAAGATTACAGTAATTAAATCACGTTTTGTGATAATGAGTAATGTAATGAAATAGTTTTCTAGGCTGGTAAGTTAGTATTACAATGAATTACTTTCAGGCCGTAATTTCCAGAACATTACGCATTACTTTTGAAACTACTTTTGTCCCATATGAGAAAGTTCGTTTGCGACCTTTAGGAAAGAAAAAAGAAAAATTATTTTGCATGGTAAAATGTGAAGGAAATATCAAAGCAAAGAAACGACGGTCATCTGAGCGCAAAACCTGGTACGAAGAACTCGGCAGACGGAAAAAGGCGGGCTGGAAAGCCGAAAGAGAAAAGCTTATGCGTAAAGACACCGCTGGAACGCCACGGCTCACGAACTCCAGGCAAGACAGATTCACGGCGTCACGTCATCCGGTCGACACTATACTTCTTTCGTCCCTAAGCTTATTGTGTGGTTGGAGCTGCAAGCTAACCAGAACCAATCAAACACATACTTTTGATAACCTGACCCGTCCCTTTCTCTGCGTGTGGGTATGAACGAGAGCGTGGTTACGTGGCGAAAGATAGACGTGTGACTGTTTCAACGAGCACGTAGCTTCCACCGCACTGTGAGCTTAGGGATGAACGGCTTATAGGCTACAAGGCGAAGGGCATATCACCAGTAATGTCCACACTTTTTAAAAGCTGAGAGGACAGGCCAGGCAGATCCCAGCATTCTTGCTCTATCGGGTCAAACCGCAAGTTTCGACAACTGTGAACAAGAAACGACCGGAATAAATAGTTTCCCCAATTCCCCAGAACGTTTCGTGCGTATTCTTGGCCTTGTCGAGTAAAGGTCCTTTTTTGTGGGAGGGAGAGGACAGGAATCCAGCAAAGCATGGTGCCGCTCGCGGTATGCCTTGCTGCCTTTCCTTGGGACGTTTATTCGGAAATAAGCCTATGAGCAAATATCGACACTCGTTTGTTGGGAAAGTGGACATTTTAGGAAGCTCGCATCGTCCCTTTTCTCAACTAGTGACGCTTCTGCCTAGAAAATATTCAACCACCTTACTGTGGCAACGCGCAATAACCTTGGCTCTTCGGGTGTTTGGGAACAATAATAGCCCTTGAGAGGAACGACCGGGCTTACGTCAACTAGTGCTCTTGGGAAAAGGTGATTTAATTGCGGCCGAGGTGGAAGGTAAACGATTCACGTGACGACTCTTTGAATGAACAAGCTCCCATGTCCCGACTTAAGATACTGACGCGGACTATAACTTTTTTCGAAATCAGGAAGCAGAAAACATATCACCCTTAAACTAATTACATTCACCAATAAATGACCAGCGAAACCGGTGAGTCGACATTCTATATGTCACACCTAAAGGAGAAGCTAATCATCGTTTAACACGTATATCGTGTGCGCCACCAAAACGACATTTTAGTATGTTTCACTTTGAGGCGCATAAGCCTGTTGCTGTGTATACAGGAGTATCTGAGTTTTAATACACATACAATCAATAAAATGCGCACGAATTACTGCCTTAAGATATTGAGAAGTAATGTCAAAGTAATTTTATTACTTTTGATAAGTAATTGTAATGTAATGACATGACCTCTGGTCAGCGCTAATTTGTAATGTAATTTGATTACAATTTTGCAGTTTTCAAAAAGTAATTCATATTGCAATTTATAAACCTTTACAAAAGTTATTTTTGCCATTTCTGATTAAAATGGTGTTATCGTGGCTTCAGCTCATTGGAAAACTCAGTTTAAAATCAACATTTAAGTTAATTCTTTTTGTTAATGCAGACAGTTTTTTTTTTTGTTTTTCGCGAATTTAGAAATTAGCGGTTTCTTTCACAAAACCAATAGTCACCTGTTGGTCTGGTCCTTTCATTGACTAGTTAAATTTTCTACTATGTTTTTATGCTTAAAAATATTTAGTACGCTTTGCCAAAAATTGCTATGGTCTCTGAGAACTATTTCGATATTGATTAGCATGTCAGGTTGAAGTGTTGCATTTGTGCCTATTATATTTTTCAAGAAAAACAGACTTATGAAAACTGCCCACAAACAAAATAGATTGGGGATTACATACGTACGCCGGTAGCGTCGAGAATCGCAAGTTGTGCTTGCATCATCTCTTATGCAACATTATTACGATTATACTATGTTATATATTGGAATCAACTCAAATTATTATCCACCTCGTGAATGTCATTTGCGTAAATGTCATTTACGCCAGATGACACTCAGTATAAATGTTATTTAGGCAGTGCCACATGGCAACTCAAATGATACTTGGTCTAAATGACATTTGAGTTAAACAGAGTTTCCCAAACTCATTTACGGCTCGCAAATCGTATTCGCGTCTGCAGTGCTCGTTATATGTTGTGAGATTCTAAAAGAAATCAAGCGATTATTTTAGTAAACAGTCTTTACATCGATTTAATTACAGAAATATTATGTTTCACGGATATTTCGAACATACTTTACGCTTCTAGGTGTTTGACCTACTCCCGGCCCCAGTTAGCTAGTAGGTCTAATGGTTTTGAACTTGCCCTCTGCTCGCCTCGGGCAGCTGTCGGTTCGTTGGTTGCGCGGCTAATTTTTTCGTTTTTACAATGTCGGATGGAGTGTCTCCCGCGAATAAAAGGCCGCTAATTAACTGGACCATTCGAGAGGCGTTGGCGCTCAAACTATGTGTCATGACCGCCTGGAATGTCTTCAATAGCAGAATTAAGATTGGATGGTCTTGCGCCAGCATGCGGGCGTCTTTAGAAGCCCTCGGGTTCCTCAAGGCAAATGTGCCGCAGTCCATCACAACAACGAAACGTCAGCGAGCACGTTTGCGTAGATATGACTTTGATGGTAGGTGCAACCTGCTAAGTGACCAGGAGCACGCAGAAAAAGTGGTGAGAGGGTCGGCCGCCTAGTACTTGTTTCGAGTGTGTAGGCAGTCGCAGCACTTCGTACCTCGAACGAGTTCACAGCACCACCGGCTTGGTCGTGGTTCTTTTACCTAACAGCGTTTTAACTTTCCAGTTTGTTGCTCGGGCAACCACTTCCGAAATTGACTGACATGCCTTTTAAAATGTAGTATCTCCGAGTAGATATTCTGAAAGAATTCAAGACGACAAAAATAGGTTACTTTTTATGCGGTACCGACCTCGTAGTGTGTTTATTATTTTACGAAACTAATATATTGAAGGTATTCACCACCATGACCAAGTGACGCCATGTATATTCCTATTTGTATGCTCCATTTAAAATGTTACAGCATGTCAGTCTCTCAGTGTATCTGTTTGTAACGGACACGGATAGTGTTAGCAGACTAGACATAAATACCTTGTTAAACAAACATCCTTAATCGCTCAAATATTCAAGTTGGCGAAGCACGAACATATCTGTTAACACTGTGGCACGCCACCAGTGTATGAATATAAACGCAACGAACAAAGCCGCTATTTTGGTTTCAAAGAGTGGTGGTAGTAGCATTAACACATATGCCACTAAATGACCAACAAAAAAAGTAAAGGAAGTAAATTCGTAAGGCATGCCGTTCTCGCGTCTCGCAAAAAGCGATATGTTAGCGCCTCTTAAAGCGTTGGCATAAAGACATTCATCAAGCAAAAACATTGCTTTAACGCTGTCAGAAGCGCAGACGAGCCGTTAAAGTATGTTTCTGTCTTCTTCGATGTTTTCGCCGACGACGTGGTCTTATTTTGTCTTTGACAACGATAGGCACAGAAACCGCAAATCGTATTCAATGTCTCTTCAGAGTCAAAATCAAAAGTTATTTTATATTTTTCGAACCTAGTTTAGAAAGAAAGTTATTTGGCTCAATTTAGGTAATTGAAATATACATCTCTTGAAACCACCGCGCCGTACTTTTAAAAAAATTATTTTTAGGTGTGAAGGAAAGCAAAGAAATTTGCTCTCGACGTTAATATAGATTTAGATTGAAAATGTTTTTAACGAAGTAATCTACTTTGTGGCCTTACAGAGCTTTTTATTAATTTTTTTAGCAAATATAACCCATTCTGAAAACCTTCTAGTCGGTGGGGCGTGCTGTCAAGACCATCTGAAAGAATGACAGATCATCAACAAAAAAAATATATATATAGAAGTGATGACAATGAAAAAGATATTTCGTGGTCAACTCGAACTGATTTTGAATATATTTTGTGTTCTTTTCTATCTTCTTTTAAACTCCCCCCCCCCCCAGCCACACACACAAAAAAAGTTACGTAGTGGAAACATTTAAAGTAAACGGCAACAGTGGTTGGAATTTATGGAAGGCTAAAAAAGTGCGGTATCTTTCTGGACGGCATAAGCTTGGGTATTTCGAAGCAATGTTTACATTGAATTATGGGCAGCTTATTTCTATTACGTGTTTCAGCGAAACCGTTCAAAACTGGCGAAAGTTCGAGAGGTTAAGAAAAAAAAACTTTTTTCTAGAACCAACTGTAAGTCACAGCGGAGGCCAAGCATTCCAAAAACATACTGATAATAATAATAGCAATATTAATCTTGAGTTCGTGTTCCCCAAAACAACCCAAAGTCTTCAATTTGGTGCACACAAATGAGTAAAGGCCAAATTAATACAAAACATATAAAACACACAACACGGATAGGTAGCGATCCCTTGCAATTGCTTGCGGTAAACAGAAAAGTTACTGAATATTTAAATACCTTGATTTCCAAAGCGATTAAACAGTGATTGCATGAGTGACAAATGTGAAGATTATTGTGTGGTATTGACATAAAATGTAGAGTGATTCCTAGTCAAACTGGAGGGGACAGAGATATTAACACTAAATCAAAGCGAATCATTATCTATAATTCCATTTTGAATCTTGTACAAAAAAGTCATCATATTCGATTTTCTTGTCAGACAATGGCCTCAGCAGGAACTTATTTAGAATAAGTTTGTAATCAAAGTAAAAGCGGCGCTGTGGATAGCGGTTGTAAAAGATGCGTATTAAGCGTTGTTGCACAGTTTCAATTTTTGTTGACTGCGTTTCTGACATAGAATTCTAAGCTGCAGAACCGAATTCAAGCCTTGTCCTAACAAGATAGCAAAATAAACGAATAATACAGGTTTATTAGGTAAGAAATTAAGTGATATGTACCAAGATGTAAATTATTGAAAATAAACATATGGCTCTAATTAGAAACTTTTTACACATCATCGAAATTCACTGAATCAACTTATTTTAGGAAGATATAATGCAGGTACAGCATTTTACGGCAATCTGAAAAATGGCTCAGTTTGAAGGCATTTCTAAGTTGGGTTTTTCTTTTGGAGCGCATTTTTGCACCAGCGCTCCTGCCCCCAAGTTTAGCTGACCAGTGTGTTTCTGCTCTCATTGACATCCACCATGACTTATAATTTGTTCCCGGAAAGAGTTTTCTTTTTTTAACAACCCTATTTTTAGACATTTTTGAAAGACTTCGCTCAAACACCTGGTATAAACAAGCGGACCATAATGCAATGTAAACACTGCTCCGAACTACACAAGGTCATCGCGTTCGTAAAGTATACAGGACTTATTTTTCGGCGGGTTCTAATTCCTGTTAGGCAAAAATAGACTAATTAGCTAAACAGTTAATTTGTGTGCTTTTGTTTTTAGCGTGTTTTTTCTAATCCCTAACAGATGTCGTAGCTGGCAGTCTGTACCGTAACAGTGTCTTTTTTTTTCATACACCTTCTTTAGTGATTTTCGAAGCATTCATAGAAACACCTGGCATGGCTTCCACACTGAAAGCTGGTTTTTGAATCCGCAACGCGAAAACGGACTTCAAATCAAAATGAACCATAACAAGCCTATAAAAAAAAAAAAAAACTCAGAATACGTTTTCTGGCCTGCACGCCATACCGCGAACTCCAGTTTTGAACAGAATCCAATGCGTTCAAAATGTAAGAGCCTCTTCATCACGTCATGATGGTTTGTTTAGGATTATTTTTGTGACGTCAGCGTTAAACTTGAGGTTGTCTTTAGAATCGTCTGTTTCAATCTTCAATGCAAAGTCGTAACTTTTGCAGCAGAAGAGTATATGAGTATATAGGAAGAATTTTGTTTTACTCCTAAGCAACCCTTATCCCATATTTGCTCCTAAATGTACTTGATCTGAAAGTTACGTTTGTTTCCTTCACTAGACTAGATTTCTTTCAACAATTTCAGCATGTTCATCTCCTTTGAAAAAGTCTGTCTTCATTTTATTGCTCTGAAGAAATTTTGTGAGGTCTATATGTGATGCAATCGCATATGAAGCGTTAAATTCATAACGCTTAAAATATATTAGTTTGACTTTAAGTCCCCAGTTCAAATCAGTGGAAACAAGTAGCAACTAATTATCTCGAGCCTAAAAGCAAATTTTATTTTTGTCAACATATTTTTTCGAAGAGAAGTCACAATTAAATTTAATATTTACAACATGCCAATAAAATATATAGCTAAGTAATAGTTTGTTAAAACTTTTTTGTATCTTGAAAACTATTTATTAACTTTATATGTCTATCTACGGAGAGTAAATTAAATATTTCAATGACGTCGTTTACATTGCTGCGCTTCAATGCTTCTCTATTTGATCGCGGGAAACGCTGGAGCATTATTTGATTGTCAACGGCGCAGACTTGCAGATTGTCTATTCTATACTCACTTGGGTTTCAGGTCGTCTTCCCAAGCTGTCTATGTTTGTGACACTAGATCAAGCTGACCACGTCACCTATCAGGAACAACGCTAAAAAGATACACGCAGAGCACGTGTTTCCAACTACAATAACTTCGCAGAAGTGCTTTCTTCAAAATATACTCGACGTCTTCTCAAGTCCCTCTGTGGAACATTTCGAATATCACTATATACGCAATCTCATTCTAAGGAAATATAAGCAAATGTTTTCCGAAGTAAAAATTGACTGCTCTAAACTCAAAAATACATTGCTGCTAAAAAAAAGCAAAACACAGCATTTGGGACTTCGCGAACTTGCCCATCGCGTGTCAAGTCTTGTCCGTATAAGAAGGTACGAAAGATGCGGAGACATACTTTGACGTGTACTGAAATAGGGTTCGCATTTTTAGGTAGTCTGAAAACGAAAACTTTTGTCTCTCGGCGAGTCTATTTTGACATGAAGTCAGAGTCTGGCGAAGATAAGTGAAATACTCCACGAATCTTGACAGATTTATAAATTAATGGCGTGCTCGAAAAAAATGTGTGGTGTGTGTGGGGGGGGGGGGGGGGGGGGTTCCCGTGGAGATATTACACTCTAAAAAAATCTGGTCGTAAAAGACCTCTCAGGAGTTCTTCGGCTTCTCGATATTTTTCACTCTAAAAAGTTATTTTAAGTCCCCGCTTAAAGGTTTATTCGGGAAAAACCTTCAGGGGATCTTTTAGAGCTCCTGTTTTGATGCGAAATAGTTCTTCATTGCCCAGTTGCCTTCCTAGTGCGTCAGGGGGTGATATTGCTTAAGGCGAAACAGTTCATCACGAGCTGAGAGAGTTTTGGGGACGTCAAGACACCTTTCAATAACGGATTTTTTTTTTGTGTGTGAAGGATTGACCATTGACTGTTTTATTGTGACTTAATTATTTTTTTTGTTCGTTGCATTTTGTGAAGGTTTTGTTTGTTTTTGAGTTTGGTGGGTGTTCAAGTGGTAGCGTCTTTCGCGGTGCGGATTCTTCAACAACCAACCAATAGAATGGCTATATTTCGCACAATTAATCTGCGACTCCTGCCACATATTTTCTTCTTTTCTGCGTGACACTTTCGGGAGACGCCGGTATAGACAGTGCGGGGTGCAGGCTCGTCTGCTTCCATTGCAAGGGTTGTGCTGGCGTCAAAACGCCGAGCTCTCATTGGCCCTGATTGAAGGATGGTGGGTGGACCTCAGCTTGCCATGATGTCTACCCACTATCCTTCAATCAGGGCCAATCAAAGCTCGGCGTTCTGACGTCACCACAACCCATGCAAAAGATGCAGACGAACTTGCGCTCCAATTACCACCTAAAACACAATCCCTGCACCGCCCCCCCCCCCCAAACGTCATCACTAGTACATCAACGCAGTGCCGCCTAGATTCCCTATTCCACCCGACAGTCTTTACTTCCAGGTGTTCCTGTAGGGTGTTAATAAATAAACTAGTCACTGGTGGGGCAAAACCAAAAAACAACGTCGATTCAATTCCGCGTCTCGCTGACACAATTAGTGCAGATATGACAAATCCTTAATTGAGTAATTGCCATCAATTTTGCGCCCAGATGTTACCCGACGTGCACCTCGTCTGCGACACTACTTAGCTTCGACAATACAGATACAGTGTCTGCTTCTAAAAAAATGATGTCATAGTGGTTTGAGGAGGTCAATCAGCTGGGTACCGTAACTATTTAGGGCTGTTTCTTTTTGTTATTGAAATACTCCGCAGATGTTTTTCGCATCACAGGAGCACTTTTATGATCGTGGATTTTCCGCCTTCGTTCTCACAAACAATACTTCCGCAGCCATGTTTGAAGTCTACTTGAATTCTCATTGGCCAAGCAGCGGCGGTGGCAAATGTTGTTTCCGATGCCTATCCCCTGCAGTCAAAAACAAGCACATTCCCAACTTAAATTTACATACGAGCGAAATAAAAGCGCACCTGGGCTCCAACTTCATTTATAACGCAATTTAAAAAACAACAAGGCTTTACAATACGCTAAACGCACAGGATGACACATATCTACTTCTACATGAAGCATTACTTGGAAGTGTCATGGGCCTTTCATGAGTCCTACCTCCCCATTGTCGTTCACGCCCGCACATGCTATGACTGCGTTTCATGTTTCGAAAACACTAGAATTTCGGGAGGGCATGTTAACAGACTTGGTCGGGAAATTACTGAATCATTTGCCATGAGCACAGTTGACAATTATGTGTCTGCTCCCTCCCATGTTTTTTTCCAAAGACGAGATGACCCACTTGGCTCCGGAACTAGCGTAGTTACTAATCACTTTTCTGTCAAATCACAAATTATTTATTTTCTAAAAAGATTTTTACAGTTTTATTTTTACAATTTCATCAGTACACATCCCTTTCCCTCTCCCCGTCTCTCTTTTTACTTGCCGGGTGGAAATGTAAAGAAGGCTTGTAAGTTTCTTCATGTAGTCGGGAGTTGAAATATGTGTTCGTCCTCATTTGTCCCGTGTCTGTTCTATTCTTTCTGTGTCAAGTTGGCCAACACGCTCTACAGTTGATGCTGATTAAGTGCTTCAATATGGGCTGCGTATACTTTAGGTTGCCCTGAACTCCCTGGAACGCGTTTTCGTCATATTCGAGAGTAACGCTTTTCGCGCGAAATCCAGCCCATCAGCATATTCTGTCCTAAAACCAAAGGACTTCCTTTGTTACCTACTAATCAACTGCGGTAAAGAACTTAAGGCGGCGCCTGACGTGGCAGAGATAGCAGCGCTGAAAGGATGGCGTCGGTGTGATCTACGGCGTTCCCGGGCAAACAGCACTACAAATCCCCATTTCTTCGAAAAACAACAATATCTAACTTTGTTTACGGTAACGCTTTTGAGGGTGGGTTTTCTTCGGTCCCTTATTTTGCCTTCTCAAAAGAGGGAAGTTTCGTAGGCGTTACCGAATGAGGGCTGGGGTGTTTTGATGGAGTAATCCATTTCCCTTTTCTAACCCTACGACTTTGTATGAATAGGTAAGCGCAGAAATACCGCATAATAATGAGGTTTCTGTACACGCATGCTAAGGGTTAATATGCATGCTGGGCGTGCGGGAAAAATATGAATTTTGTTTTCCCATTTCAAGAATAGACGACGTACCACCGAACGCTCCGTTTTCGCTCCATTTCAGCTCTAACTGTTGGTATAAGTTACCAAATTCGCAGGATCTTCCGTTATGTGAATAAAAAGTAATAAGGGATTTTGAAAATTTTAAACGAGAAAGTGACGGCCAAAGGAGCCTACGAATACGTGAAGATGAGCAGCGCCTACTGCCACAAACGGGCCATATTGTCTTAACATTGAATTCTAAAGAGAACTGATAACTTTTTAATGCAACAATATTATAAATTCGGAAGCTTTGGAATGTTGTCGCGACCGCTGGAGTTACACCTCCGAACATTATGAGCTGAATCACCCCATCCGAACACTTGCTGGGCCTACAGTTTTCACATGCTTCATTATCTCCCAAATTATCGGAGTTGAATGAGTAAGACCTAAGCTTTGCATTTTAGTGCATGTTTAAACAAAAAAATATATAAGCAAAAGCAAAAATGCATAGAGAGCTGGTTCGGCTAATATTGTCCTCGGTAGAACTTTCTGGTGGGCTCTGGGGTGTTGGAGCAAAGCGTTGTTTATTTTGTGATGCGAAACACACGGTTTTCGCTCCTTTGAGACCTCCGCGAAGCTTTGGAGGGTAAAGTTCTTCGCATTGTTGGGCGAAGCATGCTCCAAGCAAATCTTCTAATGAGCTTTAAACGAGCACGTCTGCCTTTTGATTGGACTCTCATTAGGGCCATGTTTGCAGGTGAATGCGTGTATCTTTCCAGGCGGTTAAAATTGCCACACGAGAGATTTTGTGGTCACGGACCGGCGCCATAGGAAGAAAGCGCCCAGCGTTCCAGTTTAAAAAACATAATCCTTACCTTTCCTGTCCTTTTTTTTTAATTCTCGCTCAACACAATTTTTTCTACACATACTTTGCATGCCGCTCCTAATGTACAGGATTCCGGTTCATTTGACATACATTTCAAGCCTGTTCCCCCTTTTCCTGTGCTCTAAATCGGACTTGAAAAGTCCAAGCGGGGACAAACTTATGGGCAGTCATTTACGTGGAATGCTGTGTATTTTTAGTATCAGGTCCCCACGAGCCGGTCACCTAACCTCAGAAATCTCTCTTGCGGATGAGTTAACTGACGAGAGGAATTTCTTCATTGATTAACAAATTGGCTCGTGGAGGGCAACGTGAACAGAACAAAAAAATAATAACAATTTTTATATTATAAAATGTTTGAGCGAAAAAAAAAATCCTTCCCGTGACGTGGCGTAAAGATCGGCAGTTCTCACGGCAAAATGCATCTAACACGGCTGCTCAACTTCTAGACGTCAACAAGAAAACCTACCAAAAATGTATAACATAAAAATAAAAGATAAAAAGAAGGGAACGCGGGTGGAATGTAAGAAATGATCAAAGCAAAACTGGGAATCGATAATTAGCGATCATCAGGTCAACTGAAACGTAAAGAGTAAATGACTTGTGGTGAGAGAAAAAAAGATGTAAAAGAAATAAGAAGACCGCATGTGCTGAAGTATTAAAATTTAAAGTAAAAATGGAAGTCGCAGCTTCTATTAAAAGCGAGGCGTATAGTCATAGTATTTAAATAATGTAACCGGACACGCAGTATGTCAATTACAGCTATTGAAGAGAGAGAGGAGAGAGAGAGAGAAGGAATACTTGTGAAGGAGGAAATTAGAACGTGGGAGCTACAGCAAAAAGCCGAATGATCATCGATTTTGTTTTTTTTTGTGGGGAGGAGGGGGTAACAACTTGATAGAAGGAAAAATTGTGAAGGCTGCAGCTAATGGAAGGCTGATAGAATTATAATTACGAGCATGGCAAAAAAAAACTACACCTGATTTTTAGATGGTTTTAAGTCGATATAGGCAGAAAGAGTATCGGCACACTGCAGAAAAATACAAATACAAATATAAGATTTCTTCTTTTTTTGATACGAGGTCTAGGTGTTTGCTTAGTACTAGACAGGTTTTGTGAAAGACAAAGGCATTACATCACTACTCATTAGATGTTATCAAAGACGTTTTCATCTGAATTGCGATTTTTTTGTGTGTGTGGGGAGGGGGGCGGGTTGTTTAGCGAGGGCTAATATTCATTTACTAACACGTCTCCTCGGGTGACAGTGAAAAATAAAAGGGCTGATAGTGATACCATCGTTGCCCTTTATAAAAAAGCTCCTTGAGGAATAAACGCCATTCCGGAAGTGGGATTCAGAACACAGTAGAGCTGGTGAATGGATTTAATACTACAACCTAAGACAAGCCAATGTATAGATGGACATCCCCACACGCACAGGTTCTCATGGGTGACTACACGATTATTAAGACGGCGTGGGTTTATGTCTGTTTTTCTTTCGTTTCTTCGCCTTGTGTTGAGTTGAAGTGTGCCATTTCGTTGGTAATTTAACTGCAGCGACATAAATTATTGAAAAAAGGCTACCTGCATGGTACATTGGTACAGTTAATTACCTTTAAACCTCATTTTTTGTTTGTTTTTTTCACGAGATTTTGGAAAAGCTTCCAGAATGAGCGGTCTTTTTTACGGTGTAAAACAAATTCGAAGTTCCACTCCCGGTCTATATAAAGATCAAAAACTACGTTAACCCCTCTTCACAAAACGTTTTGCACATTTCATAGAACACAGCTAACAAAAAATCTAACTTGTTTTTAGTTTCTGGCTTGATTTAGCTTTGCTATTTAGAATTATCCGATGCTACCGCTTAATACGAGCCAATGGTATCAATATTAACTTGGAGAGTGGTATCAACAATTGCTTCATAAAAGGGATATTGTTATCGGGGGGGGGGGGATCTTCCGCGTACCGCGAGGGATCACCGAGTATAAAAAATAGCCTGAATTCTAAAGTACCACAAAAAAGCAGAGCTTGTGTGGCACGTGTTTTTATGGGGTCCACAAGAGTTGTAATTTTCAAAAACCCCATGAATTGATTACGATCCTTTCTAAGCATAACAGCAACCCAAGTTAAGGACATCAACATTTCCAACCAAAAACGGACTGCACGGTGACAGGATACTCCATCTCCCCGTATCTTGGCACACTGACGGGGGCTGCGGTCAAAGCGAGCCAATCAGCGTGTCGGAGGAGACACTCGACAATTTTCTATCTCACGAGTTGCGACCAGTGCTGTCGAAGCCACGGGCGGAAGAGTGATGAAAGCCACTTTGGTACAAGTTTTGAGGGACGGGCTAATCATCTAGGGGAAAAAAGGGACGTTTGGGACACATAAAAGAGTTGTCGGAAAAGAGGGAGTTCATTTTTCACCTCTTATCCAAAAGATTAGATTATGCTCTCGCCCCTTTTCCTTTGATAAGGACCGTCACGTGCTTCATCGCCATCGCTCCGCTTGGCTCTAAGGGCCGCAGTGCTTGCTCTTTGCGAAGTTACAGTGAAACAAAGTAAGGCCTTAGTCTAGCCTAACTAAGGAAGTCCTAGCGGCTAGGACTTCATTACTTCGCCTAACTGACCAAAGATATGCAGCCCTTCGGTGCACCTATGCCTTCCTCTGAGTTGGGAAACTGATGACGAGCTAAATTTCGGTTGCTACACGTCTCTTCTTTATCACACTTTAGTCACCATTAAGTCACCTTTAATGTCGACTTACCTGTTAAAGTTTCAAAAAGCGTTGACACCGAACGCAGTATCGTACTAATTCTCATCCGTTTCTTTCAACTCCGCAGATAAGCATCCACGCATTCTCCAGAGCTAGATCGCAACATTCTACCTTCCTACGATGCGGCGCCTGGGACGCGTCTCCGACTGGCGCATTGTAGCGTCGTATTCCGCCCGTGCATTGGAACTGGTCTCGAAATGGAAATTGATGTTCTCACAAAGGTCGGCGTGGTGTCCTAAACAGCATACATTACAGAGGGTTTTCAACTGCTCGGTGGGGGTCACGCGGTTTATCGTCTGGAGCGCGTCTATGACCGGTGTGTTTAGTGTCCACTCCCGGCCATCCATCAAAGTGGTCCCCGAAGTGGCGCAAAAAGTGACGTCACAGAAGCCGGAGTGTTCTGCTGTTGAAGGTCGTGATCGCGGTCGCATAAAAATGCTGGCAAAAAGCACGAGCAAAGCCAGTGTCGCGCCGTTGTCGCGGCGTCCCAAACTTCCGACTGCTTATAGGCTTCCTGCAACACTGGAAAGCGACCTGCAGCTACAGGCGCCCGCCACATGAACCACCGCTGCAGGGACGCCGCAAGGATCGCGACTGGCGGCAGCGTGACGCTTCTCTGACGTCGTCAAGCAGAAATCAAGAAACCACTTTTTTTCTTTTTTTCTTTTTTTGGAGTGGAGGAGGCGGTAAAAACGCCAGTCGGAGACGCGTTCCAGGTACCATATATGGTTTACTCAAAGTCAGTGATCCTACGGAGTCAATCAAGCAAGGCCAAAAGTGAATCATGTCCATTGCCTTTGTGCGTTCGATAATTCCGACGAAATCAATCGCACGCAGTGGATGCGGCGCTATCCTTCGCTTTGTTTTTCTTTGTGCGTGATTGGGAGAAGTGAAGCGTCTGCGCTTGCGCAGTTGTGCAGCAGCGCCATCCCGGTGGCGTGACGTCAGAGGGTTAAGTAGGTCTACACGCGGTAAGGCCCCACCGAACATGCGCACTCGTTTACGAGACAAAGGGTGTGCATATACGGGTTCGAATTACGTAGCTCGGTGTCGTCCCAGCAGCTTTAACGCTGTCAGACCGCTTGTTGCGACCTTTCTTTGCACTGTGGAGTTCCCGGATGACGCGCCGACGTTCGATCCGAACCGGTGTTCGCACACCGCTAACTTCCAAAAGGGCGCGAAGCACTCGGGTATACCGCGCGCCATCGCGCTGCATTATTCGACCTTTCGCCCGAAGCTAATTCGCTTCCTTCGCGATAGTGGATCAAAAAGCTGGGTCACCAGCGCGGGCGCGGCGTGAATAATTGAGACGGCTGGATCAACGAACGGACATTAGCTTGGCCTTAGTTTGCCGTTAACGATAAAGTTCGGGTATGCCGCGCTTCATTCTGGCCTAGTAAAACAAAGCGCGGCGACTCCCACGAGCCACGCTGTGTAAGCGTTTCTAGCGCTATCGCGCCCTCTGGTAACTAAAAAATCATGTCATAAGTTTGGATGTATTGGGAACTCCAACCCCGTGCATTTAATCCCCCCTTTCCACTGTTTCAGACTTCCGGCCTCGAGGCCGCGCCTGTTCTCGCTCACAGTTAAATAGATGGAGACTCGTCTCCGCTTGGGTAGCTTCACCTATCTTGGTGTCGATTCGCCCTCCTGACATATTGAGATTACTTAATATGTTTACACAAAAAAATGGGTTCGTACAAATGAGCTGCGCGATTGCACACGGAATGATCACACGACAACAAATTTGCGTGCACCGTTTGTCGTGCAATTGTTTTCGCACTTGTATCCAGACGAGAAATAGACCAGCTGGGCCTGAGACGTGATTTCCGCATCGTCCCGATAGCCAGGCGGACCAGTGGCAGACATCAGGTCTTCGATGGAGAGGGTACTCACGCTGCTTGGTTAAAGCTCATCCGCAAGCTGGAAGTCTTCAAGGCCCACTTTCGCGAAGACCACCGCACGGCCAATACCGGCGACAATCCCTGGAGCCCGACCACAAGTGGTGCTGGGCTCCTGCGTCTGCCGGAAATTCGGCCCGCCTCGTCTGCAAGCTGACCACGATGCGGGAGCCCTCGCCAGGAGCTCGAGACCGTCCTGCTTGAAGTTAGCAGCCCATGGCGGCCCCATGAGGACCACCGTCATGAAGACCACCGCTAGGCTTAACGCCCTTCACCCTCATCACCATCCCATCATCGTCATCAACGTCCACATTTTGCTTTGTGCTTCAAGACTTTTGGTATGGACGTTTGGTCTTTCTGCTGTCACCAGCATCTTTACTTGAGTGCAAATAAAATTATCATTATCATTATCATCCCTTCCGCTCTATATTCTGCGCATGAAGATGGATCGGCTAGTACCACGAACGACACTTGTGAAGTAGCGGTCCCACGTTCCGTCGCAACATTTTTGCGTCATGCGCCGTTATCACGTCGCTTAGCCCGCGGTACGCCGTCATATTGAGAATTGGGTTCATAATCTCTTCTATTTTCCATATTCAATATGTACCTTATATTACCCATTACTTTGAATATATCGGGTACACATAGTTTGAAAGCCCCATGACCATAAAAAAGAGAATGAGCATGCCTGGAGCTGACCAGTTCTCGACCGACTTTTTTCGAGCGGAAAGAAAAAGAATTTCGAGCCGCAAATTACGTTCTGTGTGGTTGGACTTTATAGGTCATATTCAAATAAGAAACCTCGGCAAGCATACATACCTTGTCAGTGAATATAGACCGTCTCCGTGGGATAGTGGCCATCTTGAAATAGAACGTTCTTTGGTTGGGTGACAAAACTAAAGTAAATAGATTGAGTATAATCTACGATAAAAAATATCGCAAAGAAAAATGTAGATCTATTACCACAAACCTCTGCAAGTTCTAGCGCATTGAAGTCAGGAGATGGAGTGCTTTGCTATCTACTTTCCAACTCAGCTACGTCAGAATTCAACATGGCAGCCGCCACGAAGAAACAAAGTCGATACGGCGTGCAAATTCTTTCTTCTCCTTGCACACCTCGCGCGTTTGTTTACCCTCGATATCAACCAATGACGGAACTCGAGATTGACCGTCTCACCCCAACACCTCCTAGATTACAAGAGCCGTAGTGCTGATAGAGATGTCTTCACCAGCGAAGGCCAACGCTGGAAAAAGATTGGGCGCGACGATTGCGTCAACGTTCGGCTCAAACTTACCTCAGAGCCGAACGCTGACTCAGCACTCGTTTCCAATCTGTGTTCAGCGTTGGCCTTCGCTGGTGATGCAAAAATGTCAATGATTTCGGCCTTGTCTTCTAGGCGGTGGTGCTCATCCTTCCACGTTTTCTACGCGTTCTTTATTAGCTTCCCTGTGATTGGCGTGCCCTCTTTACGTTCCGATGTGTCAAGGACGCGTTCTAGAACACTTGCTCGACGTAGAGTACCCAAAATAATACCCACAAGGTTCCCCGGATTGGACACGTGGTTGGCCACGTGACCCGCCCGGGTCGTCATCATTTCTCATGAATGCTTCGACTTTTCTTAAAGTACGTTTAACCTATGATGAATCGGCTACAGCTTGGGTGCTTGAAATATTATTTGCGCGTTCGTTATTACAATTTTATTAAGATGTCCCTTAAAGCACGATGTTTAGCCACTTAATCTTGAGAATTACTTCAGGCGCCTGTACAGTTTGTCTTGTTTTTCCTGTAGGAAGTGCAGATGTATCTAAATATCAAACGGAAGGTTTAATAGTGAAACTACGTATTGATTCCGCAACGCGAGTTAGCAACTGAGTTTCAGTTTAGAATTAACAGTAGATATAGCAAGTTGGCAGGCGTGCTGGTTGAGGATAGACATAGTAACCCTGGAGCGAGGGGACAAAAAAGGGGGTGGCCTGACACGAAACTCCGAACACAGCTAAATATTCATGTTTAGAACACCTCCTTAAATAGGCCCACAAACCAATAAGGAGACAAACGCTGCCCGAGGTCAGACACTCGGAGGCAGATACAGAACCAAGAACAAGAGAACAAAAGACCCCGGCCACTGATAAGAGGACACTAGTTTGTAGAGACACCGGGAAGCCCCGCAACACCCACGCACTCTCTAAAGGCAAGCCACCAACACAAAGGAACCAACAATATAAGCACTTCAACCACACCCCTCCGCCCGACCGACAGTCAACCTGAAGTACTCTTAAAAACAAATTAGGTGTTAAGAAACGTTTTAATAGGGTTGGTAAGAGCAACGGACATATTGCTAAAACATTCACTATTCCTTCAAATCATCAATGACTCCTTTACAAGACGTTTATAGGGGTATCTTTCCTTACACAAAATCTCAGTATCTTGCCACACAACACAACAATCAACGCACTGGGACATGTGCTTGGCCAACTCGGAAGCCTCGTTGCTATTTTTAACAGCTCTCTTGTGTTCACACAGTCGGTCAATAATACACCTAGCAGTCTGGCCAACATAGCAAGAGCCACACTTTACGGGAAGTTCGTACACTACGTCAAGATCACAACTCACAGAAGGTTCCCTATGATTCTTATCTACAGCCACATCTCTCCGCCAAAAAAGGAGTTAATCTGCCCAGACGAAAATCGGGTTTAAAAACTACAGTAATACCGAACTTCCCCGCCAAGGCCTTCAGGTTATGAGAACGTCATGGAAATACGGAAGACAGACAACGTTTCTCTTATCAATTGCGTCAGCTCCAACGACATCACGGTACTTTAGCAACCGAAGGATAATAGAAGATACAAAATCACTACCATAACCAGCCAAAGACAATCTACGTAGCTGTTTTGCCAACCCCGGACCCAGACGGTGTACACATGAGAATTTCAGCGTAATTAACCAGCACCGATTTGACCGCAACCTGCTTTACAATTTTCGAATGACAACTAAACCTAGACGAAAGGGGCTTAGAGTCCTCCTTTCCAAACTCCCAACAGAGACCATTTTGAACAAAGAAATAGATTCCTAAAAACTGTAGACAACCACCCTGGGCCTCTTCCACTGAGAATGATAACTCAGGAGCCGCTTGCAAAAACCGGGCCTTGACAAGATCTCCAACAGCTGAGTCCAAAGTGCACATCAAAATATCGTCTACATACCTACGATGTTAGCACAACACTAGCAGAAAACTGTGTAAGCAATTCAGCCACAGAGAGGTCGATAATCCTTAGATAAATTTCAGACAGAACAGGGGCTATCCGGGAACCTATGCAGATACCACTTTTCTGCAAAAACAACTTCCCTTGAATGTTTGTCACAGTAGACCTTAAATAAAGCTCAACCAGATATAAAAAAAAAAACTTCCGACATCGATAGCCGACTGCGACTGGAACCGAACCAAAATTTCCTCAAGAAATTCTCTTAGTCTTCGAAGCAAAATACCATGGTCTCAAAGAGTAAAACAAATCCTTAATATCTAACGAAAACACCTTTACCGGCTTACAGTGGAACGGTTGAATATCAGTCAGCAACTGGTCAGTATTCCTCAACAGTAGAGGGCTTGAGCACTCAACACCCTTCAGACAACCTTGGATAAAACCAGAAACTACCTTCTGCCAAGAGTCCTCCTCGTTAACTACCACCCTCAAGGGCAAATCAACTTTGCGATCCTTAAGCAATAAATTTACGCATAAAGAACTCTCACTGGCGCTCATAATCTTGTTAACCACGGACGGAAACTCGCACTCTTTCAAAAGTTTCGTTATAGACAACCGACAGGACTTCAGCGATCTTTTAAAAGAAGAAAATAGCCAACCGCATTGGCGAAAGTAATCCTGGAGAAGGGACAAGGTGGACAAAGGACAAACACAAACCTCCTTGTCTACTTTTTCGTTGATCGTATTAATCGGAAGCACGCCGAACTTCCCGGATTTGTCGGTTTCCAATAAAACCAAATCCGCACGATCCAACCCATCCTTCATCTTTCGTACACATCCAAAAGCTCAACTCTCTGATCCGACTTATAAGTACTGTCTACAACCTTGCGTCAGTCTCTTTAACAACTGATCCACAAAAACAAAACACTGATTAGTAGAAAAAAGTCTGATGCGCCACTTCATAGAAAATTAGCTACAATATCAACTCGCGAGCAGTCTTGACGTCAATAAAAAAATTAGGTCATTTTATAAGATTATAATAGGGTCAGCTGAACTTTGGAAAATAGTAATATAGAGAAGAAAAGGAGAGACATACCTGTGGTGTTGTATTATATTGTATTATTTTCTATATTATAGTCTTATGCACAAACAAGCTCGACTAAAGCCCGTTACTCATTTTGTACAGACCCCTACAGCAGTAAACGACAAGGGTGCGGGATACGGGTTGCAAATCCTGTCCTCAGTAGATTCCACGGCACCATTGGGATCCCAGGGCGCAGAACCAAAGGCACCGATTGCCGTTATACCTTGTCCTCGACAAACAGTCAGCAGGGAATTCATCTTGGCAGACCACAGCCGCTGGTACCCGTCCTGCTTGAGCTTCAACAGGGTCTCAAAATCCACCACCGTTTTTTTATGTGTTTTTAGGTTGACTGTCGGTCGTTGGGAAGAGGTGTTGTTGAAGATCTTAATTAGTTGGTTCCTTTGTGTTAGTGGCTTGCCTTTAGGAGCGCGTGGGTGTTTCGGGGCTTCCCGGTGTCCTTGCAAACTAGTGTCCTCTTGTCAATCGCCGGGGTCTTTCGTTCTGTTGTGCTTTGCTTCTTACCTGCCACGAGTGTGTGACCTCGGGCAGCGTGCGTCTAGTGGGTTTGTGGGCTTATTAAAGGAGCTGTTCTAAAAAACATGCTGAAGTCACCAAAAATACACAAGTAAAAGGTTAAAAACTTGATACAATGCATTGACTGGCAAAAGAGAGTACCAATATAGAGAGCACGTCACGGGAGAGTCACAGTTGTTGAAGGCTGTTTGGGTCTGTCGTGCGAAACACAAACAAACCGTTTTAAAGCTCGTCACATCATTTCCACAATCCTCTTGAGTTCGACCACCGCAACCCTCTAATCATTACTGTCCACTTCTAAAGGATCAACGAACCAATCCATCCACTTAGTGGCCTGCTAAACGCAGTTTCGTAGGTGGAGGACACGGTCGAACAAAGGGGGGCACTATAATCCCTTTAAACAAAATGAAGAGAATCATCGGAGTCTTAGCCCTCGCTTGAGCGTTTAATCCGGGCGACCTGTATCTGTAAAGTTGCAGGCCCCTCTCATTTCCCGGAAGGCCACGACTCAGCGAACAGGAGTAAAGCTTCGCTTTTTCTTTGGTTTCGAAGCTAGGCCATTCTCGAAAGTTTGAAGAGTATAGCGGTCCCGAAGTATGCGGGTTGTTGATGATTACTTCCTGGAAGCCGCCATCTTTGTGTGGACTGTGAATCGCGTTACGAGCATGTGCAGTGGTTCACTTCCGTGAAATATTGTAAGCTGCGTGCGCACGCGTCCCCAGCTCAGGGACTCTACACTTTTCGACTAGGTGATAGGCACTGGAAATGTATACATAGGGCCCGACTTCTTTTTACAGGAAGAGAACTGCGGCTTGAAATGTCATGCGGTAGAACTGGAACTTCTCAGTGTCCATTTGGTGAAAGTTTGGAGCTTTCTTTGTGCCGGCGCCAAATTTTCCGGCTCGTTTTACAGCGGAAGGTCCACTTGGGACGCCCGTGCGCATCATGTCAACTAACGCTTGTAGGACAGTTTAGACGGCCCGCAAGAATTGGTTTCTCAAATCATCGCGCTGCGATTTACCACAAAGGTGCAAGCAGGTGGTGAAAGTTTACAATGAAGAAATCAAGGAATGAATTTACATTGTTCGAAAGAAGAAACAAACAGAACCTATCCTTTGGGAATGATTATCTACGTTAATGCGAATAGCATCAAACGGTGCGGAGTTATGCGCGTTCGTCAGGTGGCCGGCACACTCTAGATACGCCAGCCCACTCTTGAGGCGATTCTAAAATTTGTTGACACTTTCACAGCCCTGCGCACGATCTCCGCAGCCCAGCACGTGCGTTTGTGTCACTTAGGAAGGCGAGCAAAGCACGCGCCATACGCACAAACACTCAAAATGGTACTGACCAGACTTTCTGGCGTCTCAGCTAGTCTCAACCAACGGTACTTTAAACGGTTGTTTATATCTTTACCATAGACGCGCTTTACAGCGCTGTCACAGCTACCGGTGCGCGCGTGTTCCATGCACGAGGGCTCATTCCGCTTCCGTGAGGCTGAGCACGGCCGTTACATCACCCTCTCCCGAGCGCGGGAGAGGGTGAGCTAGCGGCCGTGAGCGCGGGAGAGGTGAGCTAGCCTCGTGCATGGAACGCGCGCACCGGTAGCTGTGACAGCGCTGTAAAGCGCGTCCTATGGTAAAGATATAAACAACCGTTTAGAGTGCGTTGAATGACTGCCTTCATAGCTCTGTGGTTAGCGCGTCTGCCTGCTGATCAAAGGGTCAACGGTTCGAATCCCAGCCGGCGCCGGTCTTTTTTATTTATTTATCGACCCGCGGCGTAAGAGGTTAGATAGCCAGATAGATAGATAGATATCATAGACGAAAAGTGCGTGAAGTATCCAAAGAATGCTATTCGCATTAAAATGAATATTTAGCTGTGTTCGGAGTTTCGTGTCCGTCCGTCCTCTTTTTGTCCCCTCGCTCCAGGGTTACTATGTCGAAGAGTAGATGCCAGATTTCCTTAAGAATAAAAACGTCTCGGGAGGAACATCGTTATTAGCAACCAGTCATATTAAAAAAATATATATTAGTCTATCGATTTCTCAGCGTACCTAATGTAACTCACAGCTATCCGTGGTCTTTTTAAGCCGATTTATTCACCAGTACGGGAAGATATCAGCAACCGTTACGTTCGCTATGGCTGTCTCAGGATTAACCAAGCGTCGCCAACACTCACTTGCATGACAGCGCCGTCTCCCACCACCTTTGCACTCTCTACGGTGGTACAAGACCTGCCGCCCACGGCGCCACCAGTGTCATAAAGGTATCTTATACAGCGCGTTCGCTTCGTTTCATGCTAGCTAGAGCCACCTATTGAAGTTTTCGGCACTACCGGGGCGGTTGGTCCAGTGCCGCCAGGTGGCGCAGCTTGTGCTATGAAACTGGGGTGCCGCTATGTTAGCGCCACTTCCAGGGTGGAGACACCCATTGACTCCCGTACTAGCATCAATCTAACGTTGCAGGGCCACATTGGGTCCTACGTCTTTGGAGGTGTGGATGTATTTCGTTCGCGGTAAGGTGTATTCAGCGTAATTAGGACTTAATAGTCTCAAGACAGGGCCGACTGGAGCAGCTGAAAGGTTGACCCAATATGGCGGCTGTCACAGCCCTGAGCTCGGCGCTGGGATGTAGGCACTCTACGTGAAACTTTAGGGATAGAAGCCAATTTCTTCCTGCTCCTTCATCCTCACAAACATACACACAGCCCCAAAGCAAACAATACAATCGAAATAACTCGACAAATAAAAAGATGCACAAACCAAAGAAGAATTGGGTGAGCAACAACAAGAAAACAGACTCGAAAGGTGTGCAATAAGGTTGACTGAGTGGCTGACCACGCAACCGCATGAGCCCCGTTTGATATAAGATAACTAAATAAATTCGCTGCCTCCTCAAAGAGCTCGTCTTTTAGGAAAAGAACAGAAGCAGTTACCAGGGCGCTGACGTTGATTCAAGGTAATATGGTGCTCCAGCTTTGTTTCACGCAACACGGGGTCTCGAGATCGGAAGACGAGAGAAGTGCAACAACTACAAAAAACCAGAACCTCCCGCAATGACGTTGCCTATAAAAGAGCGAAACGCGAGGGTACTAAGAAAAGAAACAAAGAAATTCGGCTGTTCGTTCTATATTAGCTTTCTACCTTCCTCCCACGCCTGGTATTTGGCGTGGTACGTAACCAATATCCAAATAGTGGCCTCGTCCCATTTGAACGACAAACGACAAATGCTGTTGGCCAACATACTCACATAAGCATCATTAGCAACCTTTTTTCCGGTTTTGCCATCGGCAACCAGCCAGGCAAGAATATATTTTTTTCTCGTTATCCGTCGGCGAAGAAGAAAAAAGAGAAAAAAGCGCGCAGTCTTTGGCACATAAAGAAGGCCAAATAAAGCACGTGGGCACATCTAATTGGCTGGCAGAATTACGACGGACGCAAATAGCAGACGAATTTGCCCACCGTACATATCACATCATGACTGTGATGTAAACGGCAAGACGGCAGTGCTAGCTGCAGGAGGACTCGAGCGCAAATCATTCCCTCGTACAAAAAAAAAAAAAACTAGTCTTTTTGCATGCCCACAACACTCTAGGGCACACGCGTTTGTTTCTAAGCAAGAAACTTGTCTAATAATATATTTTAGCTGGAGAAGTTGTCAGTTCACTTTGAGCACAACGCCTGTATAAATCGCTTTCTAAAGCGACGTGGACAGAACAGCTGGCATCTGGATATCGTGCGCAAGATTATGGATTCGCAACGCGCTCCAGAAAGATGTACAAATTCCGAATTTGTCGCACACTTTTCATGAAGCGCAGACACCGCAACCGCAATCATTAATCTTGTCTGCAAGCGGCGAGCGTCCGTTAGCCAATAAGGGTGCCGCCTTTACGCTTCCCGAAGCTGAAACTAAACAGACCCCTAGAGACCCGGACCTCCTCGCTCCTACAGGCCAGGATATACAATTTCGCCACCTTGCGTTACGTTCTGCGCCCGCTGATATATCGCAGAAGTGCGACCCAAACCTAAGAGCAATATGGGTGCGGGAGCCGGAACACGTATATTTATTTTGACACTGATTTTATGTCTTCCGTGTCGTATTCGGGATTCCGTTCGCCGCAGTGCAGTTGAAATATTTCACCTTTCGGCGACCCGTAGCTCCCGGGCCCGGGGGGGGAGGGGGGAGGGGGGGGCGAACCTTGAAAGTTGGGAACCCTGCGAAAGAACAAAGGGAGGCTTAGGAGCAGTCACTATTGTTGTATTTTCTTACTCAGAGTCAATCAGATATCTAAGAGAACGTGTTTTTACTTTAAATAGTAAAGATGGGCTAGTTGTTACATGCTTCAATAAACAATAAACGACTTAGAACAAACGTTTTGTTCCCTTTGGATCTCACGTATCCACCACTGCGCGTTTTTCTTCCCACGGCGACCAGAGCCATAAACAACTCCCCCCCCCCCCTTGTCTCCACCCAAGTCCTTCTTGATCTCCACAGGATCTGGTTCGTGACATCACCCACATTGTGATTGGCCGTCTCGAGAACCTCTGTAACGTCGCTTCATCGGCCGCTCCGGTCGTCGGTGCGCCGGGGCGTCGTTCAACACACCCGCACACTATCGAGCAGTAACGGGCCCCGGAGGTTAGAAAAGATAGCCGTGTTCCGCTTTCAGCACCCGCCAGCACCTGGATTCCTGCTTGGTCTGGGTTGCCTCTATAGACTGGGCATGACCCGAGTTCTTGTCGTCGAAAATGACGTCGCGAAGGCTGACGGGGCACGTAACAGGCTGCGGGTTGCAGCGTGATCATGGAATCTCGTGTACATTATTTACCGGATATTCGGTGAACAGTTTGCAGGGTAAACATGCTGAATTAAAATACTTTCCTTAGATATTCTGAAACCCGAATGTCAATTCGCGTCCGGTTCACGGTCGCCCACCTGGTGTCTAATTATAACAATTTCTACAAGTGGCATAAGATAAAAGTGCTACAAAGACGACGAATAAGCAGAATGACGACGTACACCCACAGAGTGTTGATGGCATGGACAAAAGAACATGTCTTGCTGATAACTACGGCGAACATAGAAACAGGCCCAGATTAAAGAACAGCCCTCTCAAAGGGTATCCAGTTGGGCTGGTTGGTGTTGCCATACAAGGCTTTTATTTCATTTTTGCCTTCAGTGGTCCGCCGTCCTTTAACTTTCTTGTCGTCGTTTTAGTGCTTTTATTATATGTAATGAATCACGAACTATCAAGGTACACATCGCGACACTGTTAGCACGAACACGACATTGGCGCATTTCTCGTACTTTACTTCTAAATAGTATTGGCGAGACGAAATTTTATTGCTTACATTATAGAACTGAATGAGCTCTTTCCGTAGCAATAATAGCTTGGACGATGTCCCTTAGTGTCAAAAAAAGAACTGGAAAAACCGGCGTTTGCTTGTTCGCGCTAACGGTGTCGCGCTCTGCACATACCCTTCTCCAACAGGTCACACTTTAAAACATACCTCTCTTGTTAACTCACAGAAAAGCTTCTATTTCAGATATATTTATGTTAAGGTAACATGTCATAGCGTCAAATATGTGGTCTCGTCATAACGAACAATACTTGAAGAAAAAAAATCGTATATATCCTCGTACAGTCCCAAGCATGTAAATGGTCAGGACCGGGTAAAGATTTAACATTTAAATATGTATACACCGTTCCACCAGGAAGAGCGGAGAAGAAAATGCCCCTCCCCTCTCACCCCGCGCGCCGTCTGCTCCGCCGAGTGGGCCGTACCTGCACATCCGAGCTGCCGTTCAAACTCTCTTTAAAATCGCATAATTTCCGAAATTTCAAGCGTGCTGGGAATGCCAAGGAGGAGCTTCATTTTTCCCGCGCCTAGCGCCAACTTTCTACCTTCAACAACGTTTTGGCGACTCGTGCACCTCGAGCCCGCTCCCGCAGCTAAAGCACGACGGAAGGCAGGATGGTCGGGCTGGAGTTTGGCCGTTCGAAATACCGGCCCAGCTGTCGTTCTTATCCTGTCAGTGTCTATTGCGGTCTCATGTGCTGAGAACAATATGATAAGTGAATGGGAGTCAGGATGGGTGAATATGTTTAGGGCGGAAAAAAATAGCGTAATTTATTAAGCATAAAATAAATCATATTTTTAATATAAATAAGATTAGTTTATTTAGATCACTGCAGCTAGAAAATAGGAAGATTTTATAAGTGCGTGCTATTTTAAACATTGCAGAATGATTGATAAATCCGACTGATCACTGATAGCAATCAGGAGGAAAGAATTACTCTGATTTTAAAGTCGTTTTTCTAGCAACCCTTTATTGATCGATGTAACCCCGGCCATACTGGAACACAAATGGCTTGATTTTATTTAGTAAGCTTCTTTTCCGCGTTGTAATTTGCTTGCAATAAGACATTAACTTTCTAGTTTGTTTGTTTTTTGTTTCTTTCTATTGTGATATGCTTGCAAAAGGACATTACGATTGACGAACAAAGTGGAAGGGAGTTAAGAATGCCCAATGATCGGATTCCTTCAAAGGAACATTGCATTTTTGCTTGTGTTCAGTTACCGTATAGATCTTTCTTCTTGCTGATTATTTTATTTCAGTAAAAAACAAATGCACTAAAAAGTATGAAATGATAAACAAGCGACAAATTAAAGCTATTTTTGCAATTATGTTTATGCTACAGCTTTAATTGTAATCATTAAGATCAAACGGGTTTGATTTAAATCACGATTTAAACCATGATATAAATTATATTCTAAATCTTCTTATATTTTTTTATCTGCCTAATATATGTGGGAAAGTTAGCTGGTTTTCGCCGTGACCTGGTAAACTCGAAACCTAAAAAGAACTGCTTCGGGCCGCACCACAGTGTGTTTCTTAATTTGAGTCTTATTGAGAGCTTGACATCTTACATTAAATAGCTGAAGTATCTGTGAGACGAATCAGGACTTCCGATAATTGTCCGCTGCAGAACGGCTTGTAGAAGAAAAATGCATGTTTGGCAATTTAAGATGAATGTCAGGGGTTGAGTTCATGAAAGACATAACTCAAGCCATGTCGTAGCTACTCATCTATATTTCGCTAAACGTCAACTGCTGAAAACAAAGATCCAAGCAGGAATCTCCAGCGTCAGTGAACTCCCGGACCGGTGTTTTCCGAGTGTAGTAAATCTTAATTATAAATGGCAACATTCACAGAGATGTCTAAATTTGGAAGGTGAAATAGGTCCCCATTAGGACCGGGTTTACTGAGAGACTAGTGACGAATAATAGACAGCACATTAAATAAAAATGTTTGCCTGTTGTAAAAAGATGGTCGTTCATTGGCATCACCACGAGCACCAAGCCAGAACTACTCTAGACATGGAAGAATGCAATAAAAAAGGGAATATGATTAGCGGGTTAGTGGGAATTCGCGCACCTCTGACGTAGATACCAATTTCGTTCCCGACAACTTCGTCTTTAATCTTTGTTATCTCTTAGAAAGAAGTGTGAAACTGCCACTATGCAATCATGAACTTCGCTTGTAGTCTACGCTTAGTTGCAGTGTGTGTTTTCGTTTCATTTGTTGTGCTGATAACATTCGCAGAAGGCAGAGAAAATGGCGCGGTGCCTGACTGGCCTCTCCTCTCCCTCTGAATAGCAGCACAAAGCAAAACTATAAAAAAGACAACAAAAATAAAACCTGAAGAGAGCGAAATTTTACTTATACTTTCCTATAGAACAATGTGCTTGTCCAGGCATGAGGCAAACGAGAATAAAGTAAACTGTCGCCTGTAGTGCCCATACTTATAATTAGGGGCGTATCATTCTCCCCAGTTACAGCGCAAAAAGAGTTAACTCGTAATACCCTTACGAAAGCACGATTCTAGTCTCCCTGCATGATCGAGCGGTAACGACGACTAACAAAGTCCGGACAATGACATCCTGAACCAGACACAAAACAAGCATTGGACTCACCAAAGTGCCAATTAGGATTGCGTCAATCGTCCTCGCGACAGAAGTCGGAGCTCTCACTGCTGCTCTCTCTCTCTCTCTCTCTCTCTCTCTCTCCGTGTAAGAGTCGTGACTGAGTGAGTGTCTGAGACATGCCAAATTAGGAAACGGTGTTCACACGATGCCTCAACGTCGTTTTGCTCCCACTCACGCGGTTAACTTCGATGTTGATCTACTAACAAAACATGAATCTGTTTTCTTCCGAGGAGCAGAGCTTCTTAGTTGTTGACAAAGATGTACTTTTGTTTCAAGTTGGTGAGGCTGAAGCGCAAAAAAAAGCATTTGACAATGTGTAGTTAAAGTAGCTACAAGCTGTGTCAGTATGGCTCATCTGTGATACGAGACCTGTAAGGTGAAGAACGGGCTCTACTTAAACAAATAACATGGTCTCTTGAAAAAAAAAGAATTCCGTAAAGATAAATGCTTAACAAGTGTTTTCAACAATAAACGCAGTGTTCCTGATGTCATTTGTTTAGAATATGATGGTAGCAAAAGTAACAGCAACTCCATTTAGCGGTGCCTTTCTGACCACAAATTAACTTCCTTTTCCGCAGGTAGACAGAATAGAAGCGCTGATTTTGCAACAAGTGCACGGCCAAACATGTAAGTCCGGCAGCAAAGCTATTTTGAATTTTGGAAATCTTGTTACGGATGATTAATTTCAACCGTCTATCAACTAAAATTGCAAGAATCTTACCTTTAAAAAAAGTACATGCATATCTGCAATCATGAAAGGAACAATGCCTAGGTATTAGCATGCTTTTCTGTTTGTTACTTGACAAATTTACCTAGGAAATGCGCTGGTGGCCAATTCATTATCAGGGGTATTAATTTGCACAATCCAAGATATTCCTCGCATATTAAAGTATTCTCTTTGTCGGCGGTCCTTGAAGAGTTTGGTCTTGCATTGGGCGTGGACGTGGAATGCAGCAGATCTGAGATGAGTTTCCCAAAGACGTATTTTATCCGCTCAAGCAGAACCTCGGCAAATACGAATACTCGGTTGACACTTCCTGGTTATAATGAGAGTCTTCTGCAAGAAAGCCCAATCCGTTTGGATCTCAAAGCATCCTGAATATATTGAACCTTGAGCAATCATCTTGCTTTCGCCGAATCAACGAATGTCACTAAATTTCCCGATAGGTCTATAGAATGATGAGTAAAAGCTGACGAATGAAGAGCTTTTGTATTCGAAAAGCGAGCATTTGCAGTTTGAACTACTCGCCCGCATTTGAAGAGAAGCGTACCTTTTAAACCCATTTTTTTCTCAAAACTCGTTTGCTTTTAGTTTTATGAAAACTGCTTTCTCCGGAACGCACGGCCTTCTTCTACTCGCACATGCTCTTAGGATTCGCAATGTTCATTAACCGGCCCGATAAACCACATGTCTTTTATTCCACCAATCATAGCTTTGGTGCTTCACATAATCTCGCTACCTTTAAAAAAAAGAATTGTTTTTTAAAGTTTTTCGGTTATGAAAAGAGCCGACGCTACTGTCTGGCACTGTGACGTAATTCTCATTAAAGGACATGTCTCACGGCATCCTTAACCTCTCACCCGATATACCGGGTGTTTAAGCGAAGGCTTACAAAACACTCTAAAAATTGGGTTGCTGAGTAGAAAAAGTAACTGTTTTCGAGAACGAAATGCCAGTCACGGCCGACGTAAAGGCATGCAAGTAACATACTTATTAGTTAAATGAACAAGTAATATTTACTAAGTAAAAATAAACATACTGTTTAAATAAAATACAACTTGATACGCGTGTTTGAAATCATAATTTTAGAAGTATATATGGCAGGAAAAGCACTTTGCAGCTCCCCCCCCCCCCACCCCCAAAAAAAAAATCTTATTTAGACGTTTTGGTTTTTCAGTCGGAGTGCATATTTTGAGTCAGCTGTTCCCTGCCTCCATGTGGCCGAGGCACGAAGCCACCTGCTCACCTCCCTCTTAGAATGGAGGGAAGTATGGCGGACGTGTGTTTGCGCGTCGTGGCCACCAGGGGGCAGGGCCGCTAGCGCAAAGATGTGCTTCGATAAAAAACTGAAACCCTGAAACGCGCGCGAATGGGTTTTTTTTTGTTTTGTTTGGGGGCGGGGGGGGGGACGCCGTAAAATGCTGCCTAGTTTCCTTTATAAATCTTTAAAACAACTTTAGTTAGTGGTTTTTGATTATGCTTAGCAAGTTTGTGATTGGAACCATATGATCACTTTAAATAATTAAAAAGTTAATTACTAAGTTTTAAATAATTATCTAGCCATATAATATGTAGTTTGCAATTCCTTACGTCATCCGTGGATGGCCCTCTGTTCCCAGGAATGTTTTTTTTTTCAACCACCCTATTTTTAAGAATTTCTGAAAGCCTTCGCTGAAGAACAGCTGTATACAAGGTGGCCAAAAATGTGTTGCCTGCGTTTAAAAGCTTATATTTTATTACAAAATAATATATTTACACATTGAAGGAGGTTGTTTCTTCTCCATTCTCTGCGAATACTGTGGGTACACTAAATTTCCACGACCAGGCTTTCAAGTGTCGTTGTATGTTATCATCTGTCTGGTGAAGTACATCATCTAAACATTTCCTAACACAATATCCTTAATTTCCTCCAGCAGTTCCAACCTACTCGGTAGCTCTTAATTTCGAGAGGCCTTTTACATAGTGTCGGGTGAAACTGTAGCATGTTGACCATGAACGCCTCACGACCACTGCTGTAGAAGGGAGACAGATTTCCGTGGATCACACATGAAGCTATCCGGGCGTGATCCTGCGAAAAGAGGTTGTCCACTACACTTTTTTCTCTTAGACGGTATTGCATCGAGACCACGAAACATAAAAGAAACAGCTGGGGGATTGGTTAGCATTTACTAAAACTAAGTTGATTTCAAATCAGAGAGCTACTTTCAGCCCACCGTGTAGACATGCGAATGAATAAGTATGAAACATCTTAACAAAGTTACGGTGGATGAATCGCGACTTCGACTTGTGTTTTCACATACCTTGACAGCGTTATTTCGGTTTCAATCTGGGGACGTCACAACCTTGCAATTTTGATGTTATCCGAAATCCTGGTTCTGTCACAAAATCAGGGACGGGTACAATATTCACCTGGTGTTCTGCGGAATACACATCCGACTAGTTTCGTAGTCTTTGGCACCCCCAGTAGGAAGGCCGTAATGACAGTGGCACGTGCGTCCAGCTATCCTCCATGCTGTCGCTTGTAGTCTCAACCATTGTACCATCTGTACCGTTACCTCATTAACCGATGTATTTTGTTGCCAATTGGGGGACAGCTAACCATGTTACGAAATTCACTCAGTTTAAGTACATAGTTGTCTGGCATTAAGAAGGTTCGCCTATTTCCTGAATTGCTCTATGTTGCTGTACAGAACCAAGGTGAAGAAAAAATACAGAATAAGAAAGTTATATTTATTTGTTTTCAATCTAATTTATTTTACTAAAAAACTGATTTGATTTTATTTAAATACGATTACTTGATTTAACTCAGATTTTTTTATTATGTAACTGTCGCTATAAAATAGTAATTGTTCATCAGTAGACATATTTTAAACATGTTAGATTAGTTCAGGCGTGTGCCAAGCTGCGGCTTGCGAGCCAAAGTGCGGACCTTTCCGTGTTAAAGTGCAGCTCGCGGCTCCCTCCCCTCCCTCCCCCACTTTCCCGCCTCCCTCCCGATCACACAAGCACTTCCCCAAAAAGAGAAATGGAACGCGTTTTAAATCGAAAGGCAGGCTGCGGTTTGGTAGTCTTGTGCTACTGCTACCTTACGTACAGTAGAACTGCTTTTGACCCGGATATATTGAAAGCAGTTCGAATTTCGTTTATTGCTCTAAACAAACCTTGCCCCCCCCCCGCGGCTCTTGGAAGTTTCGCGGTTTTAGTTTGCGGCTCTTAGGCCTGGTCAGACTAGCACCCCTATATTAGTTGTTCAATTTGTCCAACTACGAAAACACTGAGGAAGAAAGTGGTAATTAGTACTGTAACCGAAAGTAGAGATAAATTAGCAAATTTGTATCTAGGTAGACCACACGTACTAAAACAAAAGCAGCTTGATTTTTTAGCATGTTAAAAGCCTTTTTTTTATTTCGCATTCTGACTTGCTTGCAAAAGGAAGTTACGTAACTGACGAACGAAGTTTAGGGTTGACAGAAAACGCAACATTCCAATTCGGTCAAAAAAACACTTTATTTTGCTCCTTTTCAGCTTAATCTAAATTTTCCTCGCTTCATCTTTTTTTTAATACAAAATAAATGTGCATAGAAATGTACAAATGATAGTGAAATCTGTAAATAAAAAATATTATAACGTAGGGTCATTTTTACGGAAAAAGTTTTATTTGAAACATCATGGTAAAACTGGTCTGATTTAAATCACGATTCAAGTTATGATTTAATTCACGATTCAAGTTATATTGTGAGTTTAGTCAAGGTTTAAATTATCACAACCTTTATACTGCACCTTGACCGGATTGAAGTTGACAATTGCTGATCCCACGAGCGCAGCGCGTTGACATGAACACGGCGACGGCAAGGGCAACCGCACTCACCTTAAAAACACCCAATTTTCAACGCCGAAATTAACCACGGACAGAGACTTCTCTAGGAATGGTGAAATATACAAACTACACCGAAAAACATATATTATGTCCTCCAGCGCTTTCCCATCCGCCTATGACCATGGGCTCCAAAGTTAAAGATACTATCAACATTAAAGGAACTCACCACCGTAAAAGAAGACGAAATCGAAAATACTGTTCCTCGACGGCCATCGCCACAGTCGCCCCTGAAGAGGAGGCCGAGCAAGCCTGGAAACGTTAGGCTCCTATTTGGAACTTAGATGACGTCATCGTTGGTCAACCATTGTTGTATGTGTGCTGCACTCTTAAAGGACCAAGTAGGGTAAGTAGATTTTTTTTTCAGAAACATATGACACCGGCTTTAAATATGAACTTTCTCATGATTCTGAAATTGTCAGTCAAAAAAGCATTCCAAACTTAATACGTTAACTATTCTTGATCCCTATCGCACCTAAATAAATTACAAGAAGCGGTAAGTGACATTTGAATTCATTGCGTGACTTGTGCGGAACACGTGATCTTTATACAGGGTGTTTACGCAAACACGGACAAAATCGATCGCTCCTGCGAAGACTACGCATCGCACAGAAAATCTTTTGATGCCGTAGCGGTCTGTGCCAAAAGGCCCATTAAGGAAATTATTAGCTTTCGATATATTTGCCTCATTAAATAATTTTGAGTAACTGAGTCACTAACCTATTAAAGTGATTTTAAAGGAATGGTTTCAATTAGAATCTTGCTGGGCACCACCGAAAACTATTAAATACACCCACGTTACAATAATATAAGGCACGGGAATATTTTCACGGCTTTCGTAAAGAACACTCTATCGGGACGCGTTTCTGGCTTTCGGTTTCTTATCGGAGCGCATCTCCGAGCTGGCAATCCCGCCCCCTCGTGTCTAAAACGCGCGACGTGTGTGCGGCGCCACGCATCGCACGGGACGCTTTCTTATCTCGACTCTTCTAGGTGCGATGCCTGGCGGCGCAACAACGTTGCGCGTCTTGGACACGGTAGAGCGCGATTGCAGGCGCTCCGATGCGCTCCGATGCAAAAACGGAAACCCAGAAACGCGTCCAAATAGAGCGTTTTCTCAGAACGCCGAAAAATGATGCGCCTGCCTCATATCATTTTAACGTGGTTGTGGCTTCCGATAATGCCCAACGAGAGTCTCGTTAAAACAGTCCCTTGAAAATCAATATTGAACAATTAAATTACCCAAAATGAAATAATTACTACTTATTTATAGCGAACTCTATTAATTTTTCTAATGAACTCTTTGACACATACCGTTATGGCATCGACCTTTTTTCTCCGCGATGTATAGTTTTCGTAGGAGCGAGTGATCCTCACGTTTCCGGAAAACCGTGCATATAGAGTATCGCAGAGCGTGCGAAGTACTGAGTCACGTGACTCTGCGCGCATATATTATCCATCGCGTTCCGAAGCTCGCATTAGGGCACCGCACTGATTGTCTCTCCGGCTCTCGCAATATCTCTGCGAAGTGCGCGAGAGCTCGCGTTGCCGCGCGGACCAATCAGCCACGACAGACACAAGCTCCTTGCGAGGCAACTCGTAATTTGAATAATGCCCAACGTCTACTCGGGCAGTACATTAGCTGGAACTGCCGCCCAAGTTCCAGTTCAGAATTCCGGCGCTATCGGTCTCCAAAGACCATGTGGTGTTAACTTATACATGAGTGCAGTCTGTGCGGCCCCATTTACGCATTTCCATAAAAGGGACTTCGACGATAATTTCTTGACTGTCGCTAATTATTTTAGACAGAGTCATTGATGGTAGTAGGGTGGGCGCTTTGAGTGTAGCTGCGCCTAAACGTAAATAAAAGACGTCAAAGTTTTTCAGCTTTTGTATTTTTTTCACGGTGATTTTTTTACCACTTTTGTTACCGGTGTCACGTTAAGTGGTATTTCTTCCAAGTCACCCCCGTGCCAATGTGACCAAGGCGGGAGTAGTTGAAGGTCACCAATTCAAGTGTCTCAGCACCTCGCCCAGGCACGCGGGAAGGTCAGTCATGCCGTCTCTTATTTACCACGTTTTGTCGGCGTCTATTAGCTAAGTGCACTGATTATGCTTCAAACTACCCGACACTGGAGTAAAAGATGGAGAGCTTACTAGAAAGAAAAAGACAGGAAAACGGTCGTGTCGTTGACAGAGAGACTAAAGGGACATTTCGTGGCCCCGCCTACTTCCTTTAGGTTAGCTCCTCCATATTTGGAGAGTACGGACGCCCGCTATAACCCATCTCCCTGTCACATAATACTCCGCTTCACTTTAAGACCGACCACAGACGACGCTAAAATACGATTGAGCCAATGAAGCAGCGTCAGAAATGTGACGTCACAACGCTCTTTGCGTTTGCGCCTTTGCGATTACATAGAGTCCCTTGATACTTCATTCTACGAGTAACGAAGACCAGGGGCCCTAAGCTGACCGCTTGGCGAAAACGACGGCGAGAAATCTGGCGGCCGCGATTGGCCAACGCCACACTCTGACCTTGGCGCCGGCCAATCATAGCCGCCGAACTTCTCGCCGACTTTTCCGCCAAGTGTCCAGCTTAGGGCCCCAGTACAAATAACAGAGCACATTACGGTGCAGGCGCAACAAAATGGCGTCAATCAGTTTCGTCTTCTGCACTGCGCCACCATTCGCTTCCTAAAATCAGCACCGTCACGCAGTCGGTGCTTCAAAGAATGTCGCTTCTTCAAATCTCTCATCCATGCTTCGTTTCACCTTAGGTCCGAGCGCCGCCGATGTTAGTGAGCGGAAGGGCTAATCAACCGGCAGAAAAAGTGCAACGTCATGGCGTGCTCTTTTCGCTTGATCGGACAAGCCGGCGGACGAGCACGCACAGAGAGACGGTGAATAAGGGCTGGTCCACTTAGGTGCAGAAAGCACGCCATGACGTTGTGCCTTTTTCGCTGTTTGATTGGCTCTTCGGCTCATAACATCAACAGCGCTCGGACCTAAGCTGAAACGAAGTATAGGAACTACAAACTATTACCGACTAGACCGATCGCGCACAATGGATGCTCCCGTAATCCTGCGCATTTCCTGAAAGTTAGAAAACACCAGCGCCGTGACGAAGAACTTTTGGCGCTGGTTCATTGTATCGGCTGAGGCAACAGCTTCTAGAAACTAAAGGTTTCGCTCTTCGTTATGTTACGTCAACTACGTCACTGCTCCTGCTGCTCTTTCTTTCTTTAAAGCAAAGCGAGGAGAGCCAGCAGAGGCAGAGTGTTTTCATCGCCACGCATTCCCAATAATGCTGACGAAGCACGCGGGATGGCCACGGAAAAATACTTTATTTTTTCAATGCACCGTCCTTTCCGGTGCGTTTATGAGTATCAAAGATGGAAGTTTGTTATAGGTTGTACCGAGTACATCTAATACAAAATATTAAAAAGAAACATTATGCTACGTGACGATGAAACCTTATGAGACTGCAAGCGGCTCCCTAGCGATGCAAAAGCGATGCAACTGTAGGTGTGCAGTCGGGCAAGGTGGAAAGCCGTTCAAAATGCGGACACAGGACGCCTGCGTATTCCCTGCGTCTGTCGGCGACCAGAGGCTCTAAACCAGTGTTGTACGAAACGGCGTTCCAAGGAACAGCGTTCCCGAATGCATTCCTTTTAGAAGGAACGAAGGAACGCCGCCGTTCCATTTTGCATCGGTGAAACTGGAACGGAAACTCGTTACATTTTTACTGGAACGGAAAAAGGAACGGCGTTCCTGTTTTTTGTACAGCGGGTAATTTTTATTTTATTTTTAGGAGTAAAGTTCTATAACAATATCTTTACGAAGAGCAGAATCTCCATACATTTTTTGTTACTAATCTTTTGGTTAATTTTGTGTGGTCCTCGCTTGGTAACAAACGGCGGCAGGAGAGCCAGTGAACATTGATTTTTTTTGTGACTGAGACTCCGGTAGAAAAAGCAAAACTTTTAGTCGAAGGAAAAGACAAAAAGAGGGCAATTTCAAACTATTATTATTATCCACAAATCATCACACACCGACAAATCTAAGGTCAACAGCCGTCACTGAACTTCCACAAAGAGACCTACAGTTACAACAAAAAAGAACAGGTTACCTCACATCGAAATCACCCTTGTATACGAATATTGGTCACTTAATAGATACACAAAAACTAATCTTTATTTCTTCTCTCCTTGTCCCCCACCTTCAAACTGAAAACGAATCCAACCTTGACGAAGAAGGACTTGTAGTTTTCAAGACTGACCTTCTAAAAGGCCCAACCTCTTCTTCACTTGCTCGTCTTGTGGACAGCAATACCGAGACGCAACTGTTGTTAAGTTCGAACAAGGTTCTTTCATAAATTTATTAGATGTGAGGTTGTTGTAAAACGCTCTTGCAATGTGGGGTAAGAGTACATTTGGCTTGTCTGAATCGCCCGTTAGAGAAGATGGTTAAAAGCTGGAATTTTTAAAGGCGAATATATCAACAAATCAAACACTTCTTCCGCTTGTCTACTTCTCCTGGTGCCAGAGTGTCGAACCGAAATTTTTATCGGTTCGGTTACGGTTCGGGTTCAAGGCTTTCGGTTCGGTTCCGGTTCAGTTCCGGGGAGGAAAAAATAACGGTTCGAACCGGTTCGAACCGGTTCGAACCGGTTTGAACCGCTGAATTAAGAATATATTTTCCGCGTTGTTCTGGCAATGTACACTATTTACGCCGTGAAACGATTAACTATATAGTTTCTTCGATCAACCGTGCAATTTACTTTTGTTTTTAGGTACCAAAAATATGAAATTCAGTTATTTAATTTCGTCACAAGAGTAGAAGAAAATCTACATTAACGTACGATGACATCGTGTTCATACGACTCAACATCCCTTTGTTTGCCAGTAACATATATTTTACCCGAATCAAAATGTTTAAGTAGAAGAGTAAAGAGTGGAGCTTGTTGGTACATACCTGTAAATAGATCAACTTGAAATTTAGAACTATACTGTATTTTCTTGTCCTTTCTTCGTGTTTAAGTAAAATTTTTTAAGTTCAAGCTGATCTATTTACACGGTATAAAATGTTGTCGCGAAGTGTGGTAGGTCGCCTAAAATACCCGTGATTGGTACAACTTTGTGTCGCAGTATTAAAAGTGAAATCGTGATTGTGTCCTTGAATTAAGGAATTAACTGCATCACATAAATGTATGAATGAGCACCTCGTGGCCATATATATCATGAAATATGGTTTACGAAATACGCTTCTCAAAATATATGTATATGATGACGACACAACTGAGCTAAAAGCAATGAAATTTTCAAAATGTCACAAAAGTTTTAGGGTAATTTCTTTCAGTCCTTTTTTATAGAAACACGGAGCGGCAATCAAAATGTTTGTTGTTCTAACCAAAAATTGCTTACACTCAGCACCGCATGCATGCGACTAATCATGCAGCAAGGAGTAATCGCAATTGTTCACTCTAAACTATACGCAACTTCGCACTCAGATCGAATCTGGCCGAAAATAGCGCTTGCCCAAGTGAACATTTTCTTATACAGGATAAGCTGGCATAGCCTGGCTGTTGAGGTTTGTTCTTGACAAGATGCCGGTCAATTTAATTTGCAAATGAGCATCACCCTTGCTAATTGATGATTTTAACGCGATAGCGTTAATGAGCTCATGTCGCAGAAACGCCGATGTCGATGGCGTGACTGGAAAATCCTGATTGGTCGATAGGGTCATGACGTCAGAGCTACATGCCCTCGAGCAAGAATTTCAAACAACCCACAATGCTCACGTGAAACGTGACATCACGCGTGGAATGAGAGTGATTAAAACATGACATGTAATGCGAATTAAGGTCGGCGTATGTCTGAAATGATTTCACTTTTTAAAATAAATCCTTTGCCTTAAAGAAAAAAATTAAAAATTTTAGGCGGGATTCGAACGGTCACGATCAGGCTCTTCGGTTGCGAGTCAGGCGCTTTTGACTAGGCCACGCGAGGCACGCTTGCGCAGCAAATGAGAATGCGATGCAAACGAGGCCCGTTAACGCTATCGCGTTCCACTTTTAAAGGCGAAGCTTAAGCGTCCTCCATGATTTTTTTTTGTTAAGTAAAACGAAGTAGTATTTCATATTCTACTCGACATGGCAGCTCCTAATTGGACACTTTCTGACGGTTTGCGTTCGTAATCTTCATAGTTCCGCCGCGCGCCCCTGTTTAATTTGTTTTTGTCCAGCCTAGAGACACATAAAAGTAATGATCACCACATAAAAGAGGCAATAACAGACTTCTTTATGTTTGAGAAGTTATATGTGTGAGGAATACATAGTTATTTAAACTAGCTTCAAGATCAGAAATACTCTGTAATGCTGTTTCATATCACTTAAAACGTGCCTGTCGAGGATAAAAACGCTGGAAAAGTTTGGCCGAACACCTTTCAGATAATTAGGGGGCATTGCTTTAGGGTGGTCGGCCCTTTATATATGTTGTCAAATACTCAGTTAGTAATTAAATTTATTTTTATAATGATCAATAAATTTTACTTTATAAAGTTCACATAACCGCTAGAGACCGACGCGGAAGGACGATACTCGAAACTACGCGAGCTGTGGAGTCTGCGTAAAAGTGTTTTTCTGTTTGGCTGATTGGCAGTGTGAAACATCGTGTTGCAGGGTACGCAAAAAAGGACTCTGTGCTCATATGATAGATTTGAAGTCTAATACACGAAATGTAAAAAAAAGAGAGATATAATTGATGTTATTTTTCTAAATAATCCCTTACAGAACGCCTTACTGGCAAAAAAAATATGTGTAAAGATGCACGCAATGAAATTCATAATTTTACATAAATAGCGCGAAAATTCAAAGTCAAATTTGGGGGTTTACGTGCCAAACCAACGACGGGCATCTGGCACGCCCCAGCGGAGGACTGAGGATTAATTTGGACCACCTGGGGATCTTTTGACGTGCAACCGAAAGCTCAGTTACACGGCGCCTTCTCCTCAAAAGCCTCCGTCAGATTGCGGGCACCTCGGCCGGGATTCGAACCCGCCACACGGGGATCCGTAGGCCGGCGCTCTCGCCTCGGAGCCACCGAGGCGGCTACATAAATGGCGCGAAGGACAGACAAAGATTCTTAAAATCTTAACATAAATCACACTTCATCAGCTTGCATGAGCTCGAAACTTCGCGAAATACTGCCTTGGAAGGCTAATGTTATATTCGGTTTTACCTGCACTTGTTTTGTGCCCTCACTTTACAACACTATGCTTGAATAGTCATGCGCTCTAACATTTCTCTAGGCTGCCATATATCATCGCGAGACTGCTATAAATACTGCAGAACTTTACAATTAGGACATCTATTGCTAGTGTTGCGAGCATCACATTTCGCCAGAAAGCTGAACTGTTTAACATGGTATGCACGCGACGTCATCACACTATAGGCTGGTGGTCATTGTGATTTCTTCTTGCTGAGAAAATCGCATTCGATGGTACAAAATGCACGCTGCAGGAGGTTCAAGGTCAGTGAAAGCCAAGTATTTGAAAGGCACGTATTATTATTCTTAGTGCATCGTCGTGATGAACAGCACGAGTGGCACGACAAAGACGTGCTTTTTGCAAGAGCGTTTTTGCAAACAAGGTAGTTTCCGGGGCCACGCTTTTTGGTCTGCGCCAAAGATGCGGGGAAGGGGAACCTTTACAACACAGTATGTTTTTAAAACTAACCCCCCCCCCCCACACACACACACACACACGCACGCACACACACACTTCTTTTTACAGCGGAGCTGTTAAGGGCTAGTTTCCCCAGTATCGTGTCCGTCAGCAAACAAATGATAACACTAAACTCTGATCAGCTACCGCCATCTATAAGTGACGACGGCAACCAGACAACCGGCTTGCCGGTTGTCTGGTTGCCGTTGTCGCGCATAGATGGCGGCAACCTCTCCAGCCCTTCCACTCTGGCTTGCCGACTTGCGGCCGGCCATTACTTCATTCCCACCATAGTACAGCTTCGCTGGTCTTCCGTCTTCACCAAAGTAGAAACGCTGAAAGCATTCCAGAGGAATTGCCTCCTCCGTTTGTGTGTGCTATTTCGACAATTTTATTTGTCACTTATTAACAGCAACCCTTCATTGCTTTTATCTTTCATCCCGTCAAGTTTAAAGGGGTCATAAAACGATATCGGGTTGGAATGTTCATGACTTTGCAGAGGTGTACTGGTCCTAGACTGGCCCAAGTAGACTCGCACAGGCCGCCTATAATTCAGAAGCTTATTTTTCGCGGTGAAGTTGCGAGGATAAAATGAGACTATTCTTTTAGTCTTGCCTTCGCAAAGATTTATGTTGTAATTCTGGAATCAAAACCACCCGCCTGATGACAGTCGAGCGCGGCTCATGGATTGGACAGGAGAACTGCGTGAGCACTGTACATCGGCTTGTAACAATCAATGCCTCGGCGGACACTTGGGTAGTGGCTCGTGTCCAACCACTGCGGTGATGGGAATAGCCGAACTCTAACAATGCCTGGAGCTCAGCACGCGTTTTCTTCCTTTCCAACCCCAGCGCGGGGGTATGATTAACATTGGCGGCATAAGACAGAGTTGAGGGATATTTCTCTAATTTTTTGGCGACTGCCATTGCCTAGAAAAAAGAGCAAATCGAGTTCAATGAGTTATTAACGTTAGGGAGTGATCCGGAGTAGTATTTAGTGATGTATAGAAATCTTTTTATGGCTCCTTTAAGCAAAATGCAGAGGGCGTCGAAACTTGGGCCATAACGTGAGAACGACGATCGTGTGAGACTTACATCGATTGCCAACGTTCGGCTGTCCCTCTGAGGTCACTAAAATCTTTTTGTTTTTTGTTTTTAGGTATTCCTTCCGTACACACATGTAGTTCTATGTAACGTCATGTTAATAAGTCGCATTCAGTCATTTCAATACTTCTGTTCTCGGGGACATCTTTCGGATACAGTTCAGCAACAACGAAAAAAATGTTTGGGTGCCTTAATAATGTAAAATTGGTCTTGCAACATTTTTTTTGTACTTTCAATAAATACTGTTAAGAAATAACCCCTGACGTTGATAGCTTGCGAAATCATTCATTAGTTTTCCCTTCCGCGCGATGAAGAAAAAATAAAGGAAAGAGACAGTTGTCGATCTTCTCCTCAACTCGCAATTAGAACAAGCGGCCACGTGATCTGACGCTAATTATATACCGTCAGTGTTCATCATAGTCATGCCCTAGGGCAGTGGTTCTCAACCGCTGATGTTTCGCGGACCCCTTGTAGGTTGGCGGAGATGATGGAGGACCTTGTTCGTGGTCAGGGGAGGTAAAGGCATAGGTTAAATATGATAATGATTTAATAAATGGATATAACTAGGGGCTGTGTGAAGTAGACATCTCTCATTGACATACACACGAGAAAACTCGCCCGAAAATCGGAACTTTTCTTCTCAATTTGAAAAAAAATCAAACTTTTATTGCCGGGCTTGACTGATGAGGCAGAGCTTCGCGGACCCCTAGAATGCCTTCGCGGACCCCCATTTGAGAACCACTGCGCTAGGGTTTGGAAAGCAAATTCTTGGGCTGAAATTCAGATATTGTTAGAGTTGTGCTATTATCATATTTATTTGACATGAGCCGTCACCCGAATGTTTGGCGATGCTGATTGTCATGAACCCGAGCACTCGACTCGGGGTTTTGAAAATCGCTTACGTCACGGTGTCACGTGACTCTCGGTACAAAATCGTGATGTCATGTTACGTCACGCTGTCAACAAGGTTAATACATCTAGTGACCTCCTCAAATTAAATCGAGTTCACGCAGTGAGTCACGTGACGTCACGGGGTCACGTGACATTACTTGACAACAAGTATTGACACCATGACGTCACGTGACAACATGACACATGGTTAATCATAGTGCCAATACAAAAGCACCACGAAAACCCACAATTTACCATACATTGCAATTCTGTATATGACGATTTGATCAATAGATAGAAATACAGCCGCCAATTTTTTATTCCCTTATGTTCATTTTGTGACACTAACAAAAATAAAATAATAAATTACCCTGAACCGTTTTGAACCGGTTACCGTTATATTTTTTTCGGTTCGGTTCCGGTTCAGTTCCAAGATGGCGGCGAAGATTTCGGTTCGGTTCAGTTCCGGTTCGGCTAAAAATAACGGTTCTGTTCCGGTTTTCGGTTCGGTTCGGTTCCGGTTCGACACCCTGCCTGGTGCCCTTCCATCAATGCATTCCGATTCATATGTTGCATTTGATGGAATAGATGAAAAAGAAACGTTTGCTTGATCTAACTAGATATGGTAATCAGCAATATACAAATGTAACATATATGTTACGATGCAATCCATTTTTATAACTGTAACGGGAACGAGTTCCTTTTTCACATATGGAACTTGTAACGGGAACGCGTTCCAGAAATCAAAAGAAACGAGGAACGGGCTTTCATTCCTTTCTTTGAGGAACGCGTACAACACTGCTTCGAACTCATCAAACACGAAGTTGGGGCCGAAGTCCACGGGGCGCACCAATTGGACTATCCCGACGATGACTTCGCGTTTTTTTCGCCGGCGTCCAATCGACGCAGCTGCGAACTTTTGGATCCAACTTTTCGTTTGACGAATTTAGGATCCCCCGGATCTCCAGTGTTTTGTGTGTGCGAATATGAGGATCAATCCCTTATAAGTGTTGTGTGCCGTGGTGTTGGGAACATTTTGTCGAAGAAATGAAGGTTCACATATTCTCCTTCCCAACCGGGGCTCAACGGCGTGTCAAATGAACTACGGCAAACCCAGAGAAAGAGTTAAAGTTACGAGCTCCTCAAAGGTATTTTGGTTTTAAAACTTTTTTTGTTTTCTCCTTTTACTTTTGCGCTACCGAGGTGCCGTTGTGGTCGAAAGGATATTGGTACAGAAAGCAACTCCGCTATTTTCTTTATTCTCAAGGTGGAATAGATTTTTTGAACGAGTTACCACTTCCAAACTGTTTTCAAATATTTTGTTGAATTTAGCATGCAGAGTAACCTGCGAATGAATATTTTGCTTTTGTAGCTATAGCTTTTGGTTATGATATAACTGAGTATGATTTAGTAGTTCTGTGGTCCAGACCCCTATTGTGGTATACGTACTTAGATACTTCGACTCTGTGACTGTGAGGACATACAATTGTGAATACTGCAGAGAACATTTTGGTTTTGAAGAAGCCACAACCTCACGAGGCAATGGTTCATCATCCGACACATGCTTTAAATCGCGGGGGTGTGCACCTTTTAGCACTACTGGTCATGAGTGCGGTGGTGCGCGCTAAGGTTCTTGTGAACAAGCTTATGGCACCCCAGCACATCGCTCAGTTCTTGCGGTTACGTCCTCAACGAAATGTTGTCATAGATATGACACTAGCTACGCTGCCTGAGTTTGGACACGTGTGTTTCTGACTACACACCTCAAGCAGTGCTAAAATTCATCCTCACCTCAATGACGAAAATCCTTCTCAGCAATGCATGCAAAAAGGAAAGTCCAGCCAAAACGCCGCTGCCTGGGTTCGAAAAAGATAGCATTGTTAAAAAGGCAAAACATTTCCGAATGAAGCGCGACATTTGTCTTATCGGACATAGTAAAATACGAGATGGAGGAAAAAATGAAGTTGTCTCATGAGACGAACTTTACATTTTGGCACATTTATTCATCACATGATGGCCTTCTGACATGTAGTTGATCAGTCTAATTTCGTGCGGTATTATTTTGTTTCACTGTCATCAAACATCATGTTTTCTTCAATAAAACAAACGACCCCCTAAATAGCGCACGGTTACTTATTCTTGTACATTACCTTATATACAAATGTGACCGTCCAACCTTAATAGAAGCTAGAAAACGTGCTCTTATTTTTTTGTAATTTAGGGAATTATCTAGGATGCTCTCGGCATAAAACACCATTTCACAAATTGTCTAGTTGGGATGTAAGCATGGATATCAAAAATACGCTTCAAATTAGGATACTCCATATTGCAGAGCCGCGCTTTGGCTTAGTAAAGGTGATCAACTTAAATTATCGAGGAAAGGGTGCAGTCGCTTATATTTATCATAAGTGCGTTCAATTGTGGTAACTTAATTGTAAACCCATTATAAAAGTTGTAATGTCTATTATTAACGTCGTCTTCCCTCAAGGATACTGACATTGGTACAATATTTCCAATGGAAGTAAGAGGCCACCACGTCAGAGCATCGGCACGGCAAAGACCAGCGCCCAGCCGATTGTTGCTTCTCCGCTCGTTGGGGTAGCTACAGTGACGTGATGCAGCGTGCGCGCAGGCTTTAATCTCTAGAAGGTGTTGGATGAGGACGAACATAAAGTGAAACGGAGTACACAACAATCACCCCCCCCCTCCCAGCCATATTGATTTTGAAGCTGCAATCTGAATGGTGCGTTTTGAAGCTTTATATGTTTTGTAATTCCGCATATCGTGTTTGTCTTGTCGTCCGCGAGAACTTGGAAGATTTACAGTGTCCTACTCGAAACAACCTTATCTTTAAAAAAAAAAAGAAATCGTTTCGGAATTAGCCACTACTCAAAGCCTCTCGCGGGAAAAGACAGTTTTGAAAATCGCGCCAAGAAAACACGTTCTATGTTCTTTTAAGCGACTTGAACATTGACGGTAGGACTTGAATAATTTACTCTATAACCCCCCCCCCCCCCCCGGCTGGACCTCCCAAAAGCCCCCAAAGCCCTGCTTAGATTTCTGTTCGGTATACATTGTAATTTTAGAAGAACGGCGACAACCGCCGGAGGTCGGGGCTCCTTGCGGAGTGCCTAAAATACTTAAGCACGAAATCAAATGGCAGATAGCTTCAGGAACTAACATGCAATATCAGGTGTCGGCACCGATTATTGAATAGGGCGTTCTCCCCCTTCGGTTCCGAAGCGACGGAAGACGAGTGTGGTGGGTGTTTTATGGCGACCGTTGACTACTACAAAACTTGATGACTGAATCTTTGTTCTTCCGAGCTTTGTTTATTTTGCGCTTTAAACTTGAGGGGAAAATTTCATTCACAAACAAAGGCTTTTTTGCCCTCCGCACGCACGCTTGAAATGCGTATAACGTTCAAACAGGATCGACACAAGTTTGTACCACATTTTGAGCGGCTAATTCTTTATCATTTGCTGACTGTGGCAGGACTCGCTATGGAGAAGTGTGGATAATTGGTACGGTGGTAGGATTAACTGTGCAAGTCTATACTACTATATTAGATAAATAGACCCTGAATAGAAAAAAACAAGCGTAGAAAAAAACTTTGTAATCAATAACTCCCTCACAGTGGGACCAAAAAAGGAGGAGAATAAAAAATACATTATAGCCTCTGCCCGGGGCAAATTATTTGAACGAGCATAAAACACCTTTGGGAAATCTCTTTCACACTTCCTCTGAATAAAGCTGCTTGGCAGCATCACACTTCGTTCAGGAGAAAAAAAGCCAACGGGTTCTAACGATGAATAATATAGTGCTTCGCTGTGGGGAATTGCATATTTGTTGAACTTCGGAGAGAGTAATCAATGCCCCGCAGCAAAATGTAGTTCCACCAGAAACATCCAAACCCTGAACACTTCAACGAGTGGGATGAGCGTCGGATGTGGCAATTCCGCAATAACGTTGGTGCCGGGGGCTATGGACCCTGGATGCCTTCAAGCTCACAGCACGACCGAAAACTACCTGGCCCATCGAGCCAATGAACCGGCTGTCTTACATTCATGCAATTCTACCTCGACGACATGGACAGATGGAAAGGTGCAGTCACGTGGTAAAACCTAGCATTTAATTGGTGCAATCGGAACTTTTTTTTATGTCACTTGGAACTCAGAAACGAATGGAATATAGTTCATTTTCACGCGGACCGGTTCGAGGCGAAAGCCCCTTTTCCCAGCGTAATCAAACGCGCCATGCATCGGAGTTGGATTCGCCGAAATGAAGTTAGCTTTCCACCGCCGACAACTCCGTGGGGAGGACAAATCAACCGAACGCGCTCCTGCTAATTACCTCGACTGAGCGTCTGCAAACAGAAGCTCACCGTTAGGCCTGGGGTGCGAATATGGCTTGAAGAGTCAGTCCCTGCATTCAGATATTGGCCGGTTCTTAAAAGGACCATGAAATACCCTTTTTATGTTTGCCAAATAACTTTTAGATTAAACCTTCAATGTTCACTGAATGCCGAACAGGCATCCATTTTCGTTTCGGTTTATCAGCTTCTACAGAAAAAAATTATTGAAATATTGACTTTTTCTTTCTCTCCAACTCACCGCAAAATAAGCTGCGGCGTAATTTTGAAGGTCGTGACGTCCACCGGCATCGGAACCTAAAGTTCTCTCGGCACTAGGAGAATGGAGCTTTAGCGGCGGCGAGTTGGCGGCGTGCCGGTAGGTTTTACTGCGCTTATGGCGCTGATACCACCGACATATTTTTTTAATCGGCGCCTCTCATCGCCGCGATAGCCATGGACACATCACAGCTCAGTGAAATTTAATTGGATATATTGCGCTACAGCGACAGCTTGGGACTAGTCCCATACGCCGGTATGCCTGTTGGGAAGTGCGGCGAGTCTTCCGACGAAGACTCTAGTTCTTCATCGGAATCGGCGGAGGGCTTTTGGAACCTGCCCGCATTCGCGGAGAACAATATGAATGTGGCTGTAATCACGCTTGGTGTCAAAATGTTCCTAGCATACACGAATGAACTTACACCCGGGGTCCCTCAAATCGGTGAGCCTGCACCAAGTGCTTTGACGTGGTTCATCAAGTGGCAAGCAGTGAAATTGCAACTGTTTCCTTTTAACTACTGGACTATAGAGACTGTAATTCGGGCACTTCGGTACACTGCAGCCTTTCGGCATTTCGGTACACTGCAGCCTTTCGGCATAGCGACCGAGCGATCGATCACAAGGAATGTAAACACTACTCCAGCAGCCAGAAAACGAGTCGGCTCTGGGAAGAATGCGCGACCAGAGGCAAACTCGTTCAGCAGACGACGCTCGTGGGTTGACTGCGCAGGCGCAGTCGGGTCTTTCTCTTGCTTTGTTTACCACACGATAGATGGCGCTTCGCTCTGAGCATTATCGAATTCGGCAATTTTTGGTCACATCGCTACTTATGCTACAAAATATGGAACTGAATATTATTTAACAAAACTTTTAGGAAACATTCACCGGATATTTATTGTTTATGATCGCGGTGCTGGTGAGGTAGGCTTTTACCCAATAGGCGACGTGGATTTGGCTGACGTGCTGCGGTTCCGCGGATGCATCGCAGTGAAAAGGCAGATAGCTTTCAAAGAAAGAAGGTGTAAAAGGGTCCGGTTTTCTTTTAAAAGTTCTTTAGCGAAGAATTTTTCTGGCTCTCTTTTTTGCGTTTTTGTGTTTCTTTTCACACCTTTTGCGACGTGCGGGATTTGAAGTTCGATTTCAAAATCGTTTCATGGTCCATTTAAACACGTCAAGCTTTGAAACGAAATAAAATATGAGCGTTTTGATGGGTTTTAAATCGCGCTTGGCTTTGCACCGTGCTTAGATATCTCATATGTGCAGAATGATTGAAGGCCTCGTCAAAAATTACTCATATTAATTTCTCACTGACCTAAGGTTTAAAAGAAGATGCGAGCAATATTAATTGTAATTTCTTCAAAATGAGTACCAAGAGACGTTATGTGCTTATTCTCGTATGACCCCTACACCGTCATACATGTTAAAAATTCCACATTAGCAGCCGAACATCCCTTGACTATGTCTTTAACATTCGATGCGAACCACCGGAAACATACGTCACGGGCACGGTGTAAGATACTCTTCAGGTGAGGACAGCGCGCTCCTCGCGCAGTGCAGATAAAGTTCGCTTTTCACTCTCTCTCTTTCTCTGTCTCACTATGGTTTCAAGCGGCGCAGGCAGATGACTCGTCGACCCGTGGGAACGGCAAAGACGGCTCGTGCCGCCTCGTGCTCCACACGCGCAGAGCTCCAGCGAGGTTGTCGCTCGTGCAGAAAGACCATGGTGTACCGGGATATCATGGCAACGAGATAGTTTTTCGCTCTCACACAATTTCGCCGTTTGGCCGCCGGCGACACTGTCAGCCGCGGGCACGTAGGGTGCCTACATGTCTGTCTGTCTCAGGGTGAAGACATCCATTGTTGCACTGAATCTGCCAGCGCGTGACGCTCTCGCGCACTCGGTGCGTGACTTGGGCGCTAAAATGGCGTCCATGCATTAGCCAAAGCTATGAGCTCGAGCTGAGTGACACCCGATTGAACGCACTTCAAAATGCATAAAAAACGATTGGGCGTGAAAATGGCTGAGATGTCACCACTCAAGCAAAAGCGCGTGTGTGTATGAAGGCACTCTACGGGCACGGTGGCCGCGGAATAATGCAGCCTTTCGGATGCCCGTCGAAAGAACACTATCTGATTCCTCGCGCCGCGCGTTCAGCCCGCCGTGTCCTCTCTTGAAGTGTGTATCTTACACCGGGGTCACGGGCAAACCAACTTCAACGCTGCTCCAAACACTCGCATCCCCTATTACCTATGCACCAATGAAAATACCGGGAATGTAGGTCTACACACCGCACGCGCTCGCCTTCCCTGTATAAAAGTTTCAAAGTAAATAAAAAAATAGGGCGTTGACGAACGGGCGTGCAAAAAGGCTATTGTTTTAGGCTTTCGCCTTAGAACAGTTACTGCTGCAGACGCCAGCACGTGCAGCGCCTGTAGCTAACCTCGCTATATTATCCTTGGTGAGTGCAGGTGTCGTCCCACTTCGCCAACGGTCAGTCAATAAACCGATCTCACGAAGCGTTCGGCGCATGCGTGACGCTGCCTTAATTTTAGTTCTTAGGAGGTTGACGGCCATGCATGCCTGGGCTCGTGCCCTCTCCTGATTAACACATGCATAGCAAGAGCGGTGTTGTCGCGCGTTCCGCTGGCAGGACCCTTTGGTCACGCAATTTTAGCGTAGGACATCGCTGGGTCCCCGGTGTCATCCGGTCGTCCGAGGGTGCCCGGATGGCAACGGTGGATACTTCACAAGGGGAGCAGCGGCGGAATGCTGACCAGCTCCAGGCATGAGTTCCCTCGCCGACGGGCCAGCCTGCGACTGGTTTTGCATCTGCTACGCGTTCGAATGCAGTGGATGACCAAGAGACCGCCTTACCGGTGCCGTGTCTCAGAAGATGGACCAGACAACGACGACCTCCTGAGCGTTTAGATCTTTCGGCCAAGGAATGCTGTATATATCCTCGAGGCCATATAATCATCATCAACAAATTCGGGGGGGGGGGGGAGATTTTGCGAGGTTCGCTCGAACAGCGATCTGTAGAAAGCCACCATGTTTCTTTATAAAGTGTTCTTTGGATTTTTTATCTCACCGGACGTTACTTAGGTAGAAATGTAACAAACCCCACTTGGGTGCTGCCATGTTGTACAATTTTGACCACTAGATACGTGATTGCACTTAATCTTCAGGCTTTTATGCAAAACTGAGCCGATATTTGTATTACAATTGCTGTGGAATACATGATAAACTATTTTTTCAATACTCTTAGCCCCAAAGTCCGGTTCTAGCTCAGATAAAACCCCAAAATATACAGCACCGCGGCTGACGGCATCTAGCGGAGGCATTGCGAAGTTGCCCGAGTTATTGTCTTAATAGCACATTTTGCACTTGAAACAAACGAAACATAACTTATCTCGTCAGTACTGTTAATAAAAATTCAAGAGGCAATTATTTTTTGCGCGGTACTTGGGTAAAATCCAGACGTAAAACTATAAGGTCACGTGTCTAGTGGTCAAGAATCTGCAACATGGCGGTGGCCAATTGGGGGTCACTTTCAGCTGCCAGTTTATCGCGCTAAGGCCCTCCACCTCGGTGCTTTTCTCCCATAGCAAGCTCGGGGTTGGCTTAAATACCCCAGCTTCAGTGAACCATTCCAAATGAGACGTCTTTTGGATGGACTTTCTTGCATCTAGCTCAGGTTTCTTAGTGTCGTTTTTTTTTTGAAGACCCGGTACACATGTTAATAACGTTTACACATGTTTGAAAAAACCGGAGACAACTGACGAAAAATGGAACACACACAAAACGTCTCACACGCAGCTATGAAACTTTATTGACACAACCGTTTATATACCATCTCTCACACACACTTTCCCCAGAATTCGCACACGTCTTTGAGTCCTTCCATCACGGTAAAACGTGTCGTGATCTCAATTCAAAGAATAACCTCATGCCCCACGCAACACAGCACACACGCCTCCCGGAATCGGCACCCATCTTTGTGCCTTCAACCGTGGAAGAGACCACCTCCTGTACAAAACAGTGGTACACGTGACACTTCAAAACAAAGCAACTACCTCAAAGCGCATCGTCATGCATCCGTTGACAGGTCCCACACTGCCACCTGATAAGGCAAACTACAAACCCATCTCCAAAAGATAAAAAAGTTATTACAGCAACAAAACCTCCGGGTAGCTCCATCTTGTGTTATCGACAGCTGACGGACACAATGTCCTATGGACGCAATTCTGACTGCTTCCTTCAAAACTCTTTTTGACTAGTCTTTTTCTTTGCTTAACACCACAGACTTCTTCCAATCAGGCAAACAATATTGCACTGCTGCACATGTTTAGCGATCTCAGAATACGGAGATTTGTTCTTTACCGCCCTTATGTGCTAAAGCGACAGGCCATTTGGTTATTATACATTACACCAACCTAGAAATCAACAGTAGCTCCCCTGTGACATTTTTGACTGAAAGTTTTGCTCCGCCCACAAACGGCGTAAGCCTGTTCAACTAAAAAAGTAAGAAGAGACAAACACCCCAACCCGTAACCCCCCGGCCACCACCAACAGAATGCGCGAAATATTAGGGGAAAAGGGAATGCCCACGACCCTGTCTGGTTCATTCCTTTCATTCCTCACAACATCTCGTCACCTCTCCAGACACTTCCTTCCTTGAGACCCCCCCCCCCCCCCCCCCCCAAAGTTTACTCATTTCTCTTTTACGCGTACCAATTGCCTCCTAACAGGTCCCTGCCCTTTGTGCCGACAGGAATTTTGGAGACGTTGTCCAGCAAAGACATCACTACACCTGGTTTGACCAATTTCGAATGACAACTTTTGTATGGCAACAAGGATTTTGCCGCGATCTTGCCATATTCCCAGCACAACCCGTCTAGCGTGTTCAACGCCAGATGAAAATACTGCAGCATCCCTTCATCAGGCTCCTCACTGGAAAAGGTCAACTCCGGCGCCGTCTGTACTACGACCTTTTTAATCTTATGTAGTGTCTCTATCACAACCGAACATATAAAAATGTCGGCAACTTATAACCTAATCAAAAGTGACCCCTCTGAAAACAACTGTACCGCTTTCTTCAAGGCGGCGTCCAACAGAGTCAAACATACCTCTGACAACGCCGGCGTCAGTGACAAACCTACGCAGACTCCTTATTTTTTGTACAAATTGGCCGCCCTCAAATTGACCGCTGTGGATTTAAGATACAGTTTATTTATTTATTTATTTATTTTACCCTCAGGGCACATGGCATTACAGAGGGGAGTGGGAACAATAGTAAACATAATAAACAATTAAAACAAAATATACAATACTTACAATACTCGCGAAAGTTGACTTCCTTTGGTGTTTGGTGTTTCTGGCGAATCATTATGTTGTTGAATATGTTCTCGTTTATTGTTCTCTCTACTCATGTTTTTAGTTGTGTAATCCACTCCTGCAATGACCTCAACTGAGGTCGCAGTATACATAAATAAATAAATAAATAAATAAAATAGATGTACAAAAAAGTGCGTGGTCATTACATTGATGTGAGCGATGCAGGTAAGCGATTCCAGTCTTTGGAAGTCCTGGAAATAAGAGTCATAATAAACGTTAGAGTGGCAAAATGGGACACTGACTTTGTGACGATGATTAAGGCGTGCTAAAACAAAGTAGGGGGAATGATTAGTTGTAATTTAAGCTGAGGAATATGGTGATAGATTTTAGGAAAAAGACAAATACGAGAGACTGTGCGATGATGTGCGAGGCTTGGGAGTGACAAATTATCTTTCATTGATGTAACGCTTGCGGTGCGGTTATCATTGGCCATTATGAAACGTGCAGCTCTGTTCTGAATACCTTCAAGTGAATCAACGAGGTAAAGGGTAGAGAGATCCCAGATGGAAGCTGCATACGCTAGCTTGGACCTAACTAGTGTTTTATAAAGGAATAGTTTTAATGATGATGGGGCAAGGTAAAAGTTACGTTTGAGAAAACCAAGCATTTGATTGGCGTTGTTAGTCACATAGTTAATATGAAGTTTCCAGGAAAGGTCAGAACTTAAAATCACACCCAGATACTTGTAGAGTTTACAAGTTCTAGGGGTGTGTTATTAATACTATAAGCAAAATTGAAGTTGGCTTTACGTGATATGCGCATTATTTTACATTTATTAATAATGAGCTCCATTGACCAGAGTTCACACCAGTGTAGTATGGAATCAAGGTCATGTTGCAGATTTTGTGAGTCAGAGTCATAAGATATTACTTGATAAATAGCACAGTCGTCAGCAAAAAGTTTAATTAAAGAAGAAACCACCGCATGCAAGTCATTAATATATATTAAAAAGAGTAGAGGTCCCAGAACGGACCCCTGAGGTACTCCGGAAGAGACTGGTGCAGAGGAGGAGTTGAGTACCATTACCAGACCTGCCAAGTTTTACGATTTTATCGTAAAGTGCCCGATTTTCAACACAGTTTTACGAGTATCGTAATGACAACCATATTTTTACGATTTTCCGCACCGCGTGTAAAAAAAATATTTCGTTTGAACTGCATCTTGCCTGTTTACAAGTTGTGGTTGGCAACACTGGTACATCGACTTGTATGCCAGGGGGCGCGAGCCACCGCTCCTCGTTGTAAGGCAATTGTCATTGAGAATATCCATTCATCCATCTTAATCCAAAACTGTTTAGGAAATCTCCTTTGTTGTGGCGACGTTGGATCTGGCGAACGTTGTGCGTTTTGTAACTGGAACTTTTACTCACGATCACTTGAAACCGTCGGGAAAAAATACTTCCAAGTGTTTATTCCCAGCTATTCAACTCGACTTTCCATTTACGAAGACGTCGCGCGAAGGGCGAAAGGTACGCATTCGTAGTCTGTGTCGCAGCGATGTCAACATTTCGCACGCTGGTCGCCGGGAGATACTGTGTCATCTGAATACAAAAAAGCATAAGGACTCTGCAAAATTAGTTGGAACCAACGAGAAGCCTGGAGGGTACTTTAGTCGATCAACGGATTACGACACTACCCGAGCAGAACGCCTTTTTCGGCATTTTTGATCGAACACAACGTGCCGTTCACGGTGGTTGTTGTAGGATACGTTAAAGAGCAAGAACTTTGCTCCTTAAACTCCGTTAAACTAGGCACAGGCGAAAGAGTTTTAGCAAAGTGAAGAAGGCACACACACGCAGTTCCGCTCCTCCATGTCGAAAAAGACTCTTGAACAGTTGTGAGATGCAGCAAGTCCGGAGAGTGCCGTGAACAAGTGTTCGATAAGAACATCCTAGAGAAAAGCAAAAGCTGCAACTTCCTCAGTGTTAACCCAACCTTCTACTTCTAAAGAGTAAGACATTTCGTGCAACGTACGATGTGTTTGTGCCCTAGTTGACGCATTTTTTTACCTAAACCAAGTTTTTGAAGAATAAAACAGTTTTCGTATTTCTTCATACAATTGCTGAGTGTTTTTTGGCACCCCCTGTAGTATTTTCAGCATTGTAGGGTTGGCAGGTCTGCATTACACGTTACAAATTGTGACCGATTTGTTAGAAACGATACTAGCCAGTTAAACACGTTAGAGTCGATGTTAAGTTTACTTAACTTAAGCAATAAAAGTCGGTGCGATACCTTGTCAAATGCTTTGGCAAAGTCTAGAAATATGCAGTCCACCTTAGATCCCTGATCAAGTGCCGAATGAAAGTCGCTGGTGATAGACAAAAGTTGCGTTTCACAAGATAAATATTTTCTAAAGCCATGTTGAGCTGGTGAAAAGAATGAATTAGATTCTAGAAAGTTAACGAGCTGCGTATATATTATATGTTCAAAATTTTACAGGGAACGCTGGTTAGTGAGATGGGTCTATAATTGACAGGAACGTGCTTATTACCAGATTTGTGCAAGGGAATAACTTTACCAATTTTCCAGTCGGCTGGTACCAATGAAGTCTCAAGTGATTGTTGAATAATATGTGCAAGGATTACGGCAGAGTATTGATTTGTAGCTTTAAGAAATTTTGAGTTAATCTCATCTATTCCAGTCGCCGAGGACAACTTAAGACAATTGATGATGTTCAGAACACAATCGGGAGAAATAACGATAGGATCCATTAACGGGAAGGAATCAACATGATAGCTTGGGTTTGCACAGATGGGGGTGCTAGAAAAAGACCTAATGAACACTTCCTGGAATATTGTAACGCATAAAGATTCCTCGATCAGAGTTTCTTCTAGTGTTTTCAATGAAATACATGAGGGTCTATCCCGGTGGGACAATAAATTCAAGAATTGACGCGGATTATTTTTTAACATAGATGGTAGCAAATTGTGGAGGAAATTGAGCTGAGCACTCTGAACTGCGCTCTTATAACACTGAGCAGCACTGAAGTAATTCGTCCAGCGAATTGGGCAGGACGTGAGCCTGGCAGCTCTAAATAAACGTTTCTTTTTGTTCGATAACCTCAGAAGCGCCCTGTTGAACAATGGTGAAGTAGAACTTACAATTATGGTTTTCAAAGGTATATATTTTTAGTGAGCGAAATCACCACTTCCTTGAAAAGCGTCCAGTTAGTTTCTACAGAGCGCTCCGAAACGTTCTCAAAAAAGCATCTAAAAAGCTGCACAATTCAACATTAATAGCATCGAAATTGGCTTTGCTATAGTCTCTGATAATTTTCTTTTGATTTCTGACACAAGTTGAAGGAATGCACAAGGTAAAATGTAATAACAGGTGGTCACTGAGGCCAGGAAAGTAAGTAATTGGACCAATTAGGCTGGGCTCAATTAGTTCTGCTTGGTTAAAAAAAGAACTTCCTATGTCTATTTCGGACTGCAACTGGAACCGAACCAAATTTTTTCATACATGTCCCTTAACCTTGAGAGTAGTAACAGTTGAAGGAGATAATTGTATAAGTATTTAATGTCAAGTGACGTGACAACGCACTTTTGTTTGGTGGAAAGACGTTAAGCAGCTTAGCAGTTATTCCGATTTCCTGAGAACAACCGGACTGGTCATCTCGAGTTATGCCAGGCAGTGTCGGAGGAATGTTGATACAACCTTTTACCATGTACTATTTTCATTTACAACCACCCTGACAGGCAAAATAGGCTTGTGGTCTTTTAAAATGTCCTGAGAGATAACGAATCTCTCGTAATCTCTCCAACTTTTTTGCGACTTTTTCTGTCTGACACTTGTTGAGTATTTCACACACATTCCTTTTTATCTGTTTGAGATTAACCTTGCATGGCTAGACCGACCCCCTAACCGCTGCTTTAGATTTCGCCTTAAAAACGACGAGCTCAGGCAGATTCGTGAACGTTCCACACTTGATTGTCTGAAGAAACGAAATGCCTATCAACATCTAACTGCCCCTTACTGCCGGAAAAAATTCTTTCTCAGGCCTATTCCCAGTACCCACTGACCTCGAAACAGCCTTGATCCACTGGTCAACTGCCCTGATCGACTGGAAGGACACCCCTTCAAAGCACATCTGAAGGGCTGTCCAAACAGGATACTCCAGAAAACGAGAGGCGACACAGCTCCCTCATATGTCGTCCGGCGTTCCACTTCTGTTCGCTTTTGTTTTCTTTTTCCGGGGAAATGTTTTTTTTTCTTTTCTCGCAAAAGCTCGCATGTGTCTTTTACGGGGGTCTTGAGCATGCTCATTACCTGGGTCCGGACAGCAAGTTACATGCTCTGTTGTCAGTTGGTCAAAAGCTCAAGACCTCCACTGCTATTCAAGTCTCTAGAACGAGATGGGGAAGGATAGGAGACACGGCAGAGCAGATAGACAGGCAACAGGCACAACCTTGGAAAGTGGCGTGTGACGTCAAGTGAGACGAGCACCCAAGTCAGCGAAAAGCGGAGGAGGCGAAGAGGAAAGTCTTGATGTTTGCCTGGTGGTGTCCAAACAGCAAACGGACTGCCGGACTTCAACTTCCACTTAATATGACGAAGCTTTGTCGCCTCACGATTGCTGAAGTGTCCTTTCTGGATAGCCCTACTTAAGCGCGCTGCAAGCGCAAGTACGGGGCGCGTTGTCGCGTTGTCTTCTTTCTGTATTTCGCGGTGTTTTGTTTAGCCTAAAAAACTCACAAATCGTATCATGTAAAACAACACCTTAATTGGGTGTTTGTCATTGCGCTCTACAACTTTCCATTTCACACGCCGGCCCTAAAGTAATTTTGGGAAAGTTAGCTGATTAGTCTTAATTAATTAAATGGCATGGCGCTCTAAGAAAATTTGTGCACTTTCGTGAGACTCTCGTTAACAACATTTCACTACATTTCACTCCCGCAGAGCGCTCCATTTTTTGGGGTTCGGTGCAAGTTATTTGTGACATCCTCTACAGAAACATAATGTCATGGCCCAACATTTTAACTATGTGCATTTTTGTCTCAAAAATATAAACAATTTACGATGTGTACAATTTTTTTTTGCCAGAACGAAGATTTCCACATTGTGGGTACACAACTTCCTATGTGTCTTACTCCGCAAACCTAGACTTTATAACAAAGTTTATAATTTTAATGCTAGGTGCAATTGTACGCAATGCAGGAAAAGAAAGTTGTACTATACAGGGAGTGATTTTAGCTTAACAAATTTATTTCAAGAAGCCGTGAAAACTAAACTTATTCTGTTTGCGCACGTGAAATATGCGGCCAGGGGGACACCGTATAAGGGGTTAATCGTAACGATCAGTCGGCTACTATAGTAAAATCTGATAATTAGCTTTTTAATTATTAAGAATATACATATGGTTTTAATTAGAAACCTGATGAGCGACATTGAAAACCACTAAATCAACTTCTTTTAGAAAGATATGAAGTAGGGGCAGCATTTTAAGACGTTCCATAGAACGCTCCATTTGGAGGCATTTCTAAGCTTCGGTTTGAGGCGTTTCTAAGCTTCGGTTTCTTATCGGAGCGCATCTCTGCGTCCGCGGTCCAACTCCCCAGAGGCTGACACCGCGCAACACACGTGCGCCCTACTTCCCAGATGGACAGGCGACAGGCGAGAGGGTGGCTTCGCGCCGCAATTACCGGAAGCAGGACCGCGGGCGCAAAAATGCGCTTCGATAAGAAACTGAAACTTAAGAACTCCTCCAAACTGAGCGTTTTTTTCCGAACGCCGTAAAATGCTACTTCTGACATATATCTTTCTAAAAAGAAGTTGATTTCGTGTTTTTCGTTATTATTTTGCATAATTGTAGCTTTCACGGCTTTTTTAAACAAATCAGTAGAACTTAGCAAAAGAAAATTCTAGTTATCGTCATGCTATGTAAAGTATGAAGCCTCTGAAACAAACGCGTGATTGTGACCTAAGCTCTAAATGAATGAATTAAGCTCCTACTTTATTAACGACTGGAAATGATTTATAAAACGCATTGATCTGAAACATCAGGATTGTTATTCAGGTTGCGCCGGTAGGCGGGGGTGCATATCAGGTGTGTTTACAAGTGTTTTGAAGTCAAAAGAAATCATATTTAAAATAAACTCAGATACATTCATTTTCCGCCAGGAAGATTCAACTAGAAAATCTCACGCGTAATCATGTTCTATTTTTGCTTCTGAATGAAGCTTTTTAGTTAACTTTACAGCGATTACATCGGTCAGTGAGCCACAAAAAATAGATGTTTTCCTATAAAGATTTTTGGAAGTTCCTCTTGGAATTAGTCATTCCCTAAAATTAGCGGGTGTCATGCTTACATTTGATTGTGTTAAAACTTGTGTTTGGGCAAGTTGGTTCATACTCATTTAAAAGGTTTAAAAGCGCAAACAAACCGAGGACAATAAAGACACAAAGACTACAGGACGGGCGCTAACTCACAACTGATTTTTTTTTGAAAAAAGCATTGTAACTTGTATACGCAAAATTGTTTACCACACCTACAATACAACCAATCACCACTCTTACAGGCAGCTATCTAGAAAAGTTACTTCTTATTGGAGCAGTAAAAGTAAAGGCACGCTAAAGCAGTTATCTTTCCTTTTGATGTAAAACGCCTATATAATCTCTCTCTCTCTCTCCTCTCTCTCTCTCTCTCTCTCGGTTTTATTTTTTGCTTTCTTTAAAAACTTGGTTGCAGCCAAGAGAGGCTTACAGTCAGCGCATCGCCTTTGCACAGAAAAATTATGTCCACGTGTCCTATCGTTCAAACTGGCGGCCGGTTTGTCCTATATAAACTTTTCCACAGCTTAGCAGTATTTCGTATACAACATGGGTGACACATTCAATGTACTGCATTGCGTGTTTCTTTTAGCAGAGTGCTTTTTTTTTGCCGTGTAAGCATCCGACAGGTTTTCGAGAGCTTGCAAGTGGCCAAGAAAACAACGTTTATATTGTACCTGCTATCAGTCTTTTTAATGTTGCGAGACACTTTATGCCAATATGGAATCACATGTACACGTCTTCTGACTTCATTCGTGTGGCTGCCCCTTTGTAGGTTAGTTATTTTTATTTTTTGAAGTAGGCTCTCACAGCAGCTCGAAATTAGGTTAGGAAAGTACCGTACGTTTTTTGTTTACATTTTTACTTGTTGTGCAAAACTGACGGCCATCTGGTCTTTGCAACGTTTTGCAAGAGATGCCTGAAGACACGTCAAGTCCTCTTTGGCTGCAACAATGTTTTTAAAGAAAGCAAAAGATAAAACTGGGAGAGAGATTATGTAGGCGTTTTAATCTATAAAGAAGAAGACAACTGCGTTAGCATGCCTTCTTTTTTCTGCTGGCCCCCAAAAAATCTTTTCTACATAGTCGCTTGTGAGGTTGGTGATTGGTTGTATTTTAGGTGTGGCAAACGATTTTGTGTACGTAAGTGACAATGTTTCTTCTAATTAATTCAGTTGTGAGTTAGCGCCCGTCTTGTCGTCTTTGTGTCTTCATTCTCCTTGTTTTGTTTGCGCTTTTTAACCTTTAAATCTCGTTGTGATGTACTGTTGGTTTTTTCAAGCTATATCTATCTCAAAGTAACGTCCTCAAAAAACATTTCTCCTTAAAAAACATATGTTTTTTTATTATTACGGTTTCTGTGAACGCCTTTGGTGCAAAGATTGCCGCGAAACTTCTTGAACAAATATTGAACTTTCTCTGCCTGTGTCAAAGGTACACTTCATCGAAAATCAAAGTCTCAAGTATAACTTTTTTAACGCGGGTTCCCAGACTCTCGAGGATGGCAAACTTGAACAGCTGGTTTGAAGGATGTTCATTCTGCTTGACGGGCGCCATGAGCGCCGCGAGGCCACTGTGGGATTTGCTCAAACTCAACACCGACGCCGTTTCTTTGCCTATGCTTCGTTCACGAATTCGTCGCACAAGCATAGAAATATGACTGAACGGCTTTGCTTACCTAGTAAAGAAAGATACTCTACAAATATTTTAAGAAGCTTTCTTTAAAGACATGTAAGGTACGGAAGAGTATCGTGGTATAAACACAACATTTGAGAAGTGCGCGAAAAATTAGCATAAGCACGACGCACGTGCTTTGTAGCATTTTTACCGAGGCATGGTATTTGGAGAGCGTCATATTGCTCTGCTTAACCTGCTGCCAAAAAGGAGCAAGCAATAGATTTTTATGGATTTTGTTTGTAGCCAGAAAAAAAAGTAAATGATTGTTTGCACGTTTTTGTTTCTTGATTTATAAATAAACCTTGAAAAATGGCTTGTGCGTATTTACTTGTCGAGTATTCATAATATTTAAAGCATTGACCCCACTGATAATTTGCGTATTTTTATAGCACTCATGTTAATAAAAGTATTATTCGTAAGCGGTGTATTCATAATATTTATAGTATTCGCGATTTTTAAATGCATTTTTTCATCCTGTATACTCACATTTAGGACGTCGACATAACATACAAGTAATATATGTAAGACGCTACAATATAGTGTGCGTTTCTGTGCTGCTTTTATTTTTAGCGCTATATTAAACCTAAAATATAGAAGTTTAGAGGTCATATACGGCGTTGATAAATGCGTTGCTGTCGCTTTAGCGGGCACATTGTACACAAGAAAGGTGCCTGTGGAATTGATACTTTCTGTGCAAACACAGTTATCACATGTTTTCTATGCGAAGTACCTGCTGAATCGAGGTCATGACTTACGAACATACTACTCTCTCCAGTTGCTACGTGACTTTGATATTGCGCTAAAACTGCGTGTTTTCGGTCGAAACAAACAGCTGCTATACACCAAGACAGGGCAGATAAAATAACACAATAACTGTGACAAAATGGCAACCTTCAGTGAGCAGTTAATAAACTAGGATATGTCATTTGACTTGAATAAGTATTTAGAATTCAGACGTAGGTAGGTTTAAAAATAAGACAGGTTTATTTAGGAGTAGGTAGTAAATGTAATTTTATACGCACACACTAAAGAAAAGTTGACACAAGAACAGTTTATATGATTTTGCCATAAAAAGATCAAGACGTTTGTTTAACAAATAAAAAGTAGAAAACATTTTATTTGTGTTCGATAAAAAGAACTACAGATATTTGGAAAAGACAAGGGGGTGATAATGGGGTCAAGAGTTGCCTCGTGGTTTCAGTATATCATCAACTCCACATTTTCAACACATCCTGTCGTATATGTTCTATTTATAATAAAAAGCAGGAAAGAATGTCGAAATTCAATATGCTGGGCCCTCAAGGTCGGTGGTCGGAGGGTTTTCAGGTTCTCCCAGGAGAAATAAATACGTTTGATATTTGTTTCTTGCAGAGATACTATAAATCTGTTCTAAATATTGTAATGTAATGGTAATTCGCACGGATGAACCTTAATTTCGTCCTCGTCGAAATAAAACCGGTTTATAAAATATTAATAAAAAGATATCTCGAGCCTGACTTTCGAGTACTAATATACTTAAATGGAAAACCGCCTCCAAGGGGTTTAAAGCATCCACCCCAACGTAATAAGTCTGCATGAGTATATCCCCTGACAAGTAAAATCGCCCCAGAAATTTCTCGAGAAGCGTGAAAGATTGGAATCCTAAATTTTTGAAGGAAACTTGAGGAAGCTATCTAATCACGGCTATGCCTACCGCAGCCGACCCTTCCTAATCACTCCTTTTTTATAATGTATAACCCTAAGTGACGTCCCACATTTTCGCCAACTTGGATCTACCAACTAATTTGTCGCAAAGATGTAGTCAAAAAACAAGTCTGTACTTAGCATTGGCTCACTGCTTCTTTCTGTCTTTCTTTATCTCTTCAGAGGGTTAGAAAGACGTACTGGAATTGATCATATTTTTTATGTGTTATGTTATTTTGTCTGTTGCTAATCTTCTATGCCCTACTTTAAATGTCGATCCTCGCCAAACTGTTCGTCCAAAAGTTCCGTTTTATACAGTTATTTTAGTGCTTTTCATGCCCGAAGTAGAGTGTCTATACACCTTCAAAAGTACCGGTAGCTCAAGGTCCGTCTCCTGCCTTTGACAGTCGAGACCGTTGTGGAAACTTATTTCATAATTTATATCTCTTCATATCGATCTTCTTTTTTTTACCCTTCGCTCAATTTTTTGTGATCAACCCAGAGGTTGAGTTTCAACTGGAATCGATGTTGGAAGGATGAGGTTGGCATGAGCCGTTTTCCGTTGACGTCAAAAACAAAACTCCGATTTAAAAATGCATTGCAGCGTTTTTGTCCTTGGTACAACATCAGATTCGTCAACTTAATAATAACGTCAGCGCATAGGTGACATTTTGCTTTGGTAAAACAATTCAGGGCAAACTCCAGAAATAACCAAGGTGGTTCGGCCATGGCCATGACTGGAACAGTTCCTCACTCTTGTATATCGAAACGCGACGCCAAGTCCCTTGTATTTTTGCTATGGGATATCGAAGGCTGCATTACGGGCAATGGTTCGCCAGTTTATTAGCCTAATATTTGTGTCCAAACAGGTTTATGCGACTGAGTTTATAGCGTTTGTTGCAGTTTATGATAAAAGCCATCTTGCTAACGGGTTAACTGCTAGCCAACGCTATTAGATTAGCTCAGTTACTGAACTGCTCATAGACGCTCCGTGCACGAGCAGTGACCCCTCCCCCCCCCTCCCCCTCACTCACCACGAGTCGCTCCCGTCGTTCGACGCGCCGGACGGCTGCTTTGGTAAGTGCAGTGTTTTCTATGAAATACGTAGGTTGTGAAGTACGGCGTCTAGATGGCGTTTCAGCTCTGCTCTATGGAACGCACAGCTATGAAACGAAAATCTAGATGGCGCTTCGAACGACGGGAGGCGCACTGAAGTGAGTGAGGGGGTACCTTCCCTCGGCGGGAGCTCCGCAACTAGAGGTAATCTAGTGACGTCGGGTCTAGCACGGCTTCTTACTTTTGACTAAGCCGGTATCAAACCGCAGAAGCAAGAAACGTTCAGCAGAAGTACGGCAACTGAAGACTCTTCCTGCTCCTGCTTAATCGCTGCTGAATTGAAGACGGTCCACGGAAGAGATAAGTCTAAATTTCTCGAGAAATCAAGCAACAGACGAAAGGGGGCAAAACAATACACAGTAGAAATTTAAAAGAGAAGAAGCAACCGTTGATGTGACAAACATGGCGACCCACCCTTTCGTCTTAACAAAATCGAGATATAATGAGTCACCAATATTGAACACATTCTTTGTTTTCCGTCCAAGGCTAGAACATTCCTCGCTAGACAGGCTAAAACTATGGGAGCTTGCTTAGTTGTGTTTACGCGGGAGTTGTGTACTTCGGCAATCTTAATTTCTTTGTCATCATTAAATGAGAAAATATAATTTCAAGTGTAACTCCCTTTATTTGTACAATGTTTCATAGTTGCGATGCCTTACGGATGTTTGAGTTTAGGCTTGACATGTATCACAATACTAACTTTGATAACGTTCGAAAAATAAAAAGACGCCTGGTGATGTAAGTTCTATTAGAGTTTCCGTCACGTGTTGAGTACAATTATTACTTGGTTAAACAAAAAGCAAGCCTCTTTTTGTTCTAATTACGGCCATCTTTTGTGATTTACTATTCTCAAAACGATTTCTTTATTTTATAGAAATACTTCATTTAATACATTAAACTTGATATCTTACGCTATTGATTGGTTCATAAATCAAAAACAAATTAGGAGGTTTTTTTCTCTAAAGAAAAAAAGAAGAAAATTAAAGGCAAAAGTGTAGTCGGGATAACGAAAGTATAAAATGTGCCTGTTAATTAGGGTTCCGCGTTTTCGGTTTCTATTTTTTCAAAATTCGGCGTACTTTTTTCGGTGTTTATTTACAAATTCAAGTTTCGGTTTTTTTCGGCGTATATTTATGCCCACAAAAGATTATCGTTTTTTTTCGGTGAATATAAAATAAACATCAACGACCACCGGATCAGAGGATCCTTGTAGCTCTGATATTTGTGATCACTCAAAAAGTAACGGCACAGATATATTGAAAAAGAAATGGACACTTTATTTGGCAAATGTGTGAAACTGTAAAAGAAACAAGAAAAAAACACAGAAGTACAAACAAGTCAGATATGAAGCCTATGCCCAAAAAACATGAAACTTTACCTTCTGCACATCAGGATTACTGTGATCTGATTATAGTACGCACACACGTGTACTTTCCCAGGTTCTCCTCGCTGATCCGCACTTTTTTTTCGTGTTATTATGACCCTGAGCTTCGAGAATGTCCTCTCAACGCTAGCACTAGACACTGGCAGGCTGAGGAGATGAAGCGCTGCCTGAGCCAAAATCGGCTAATCAACCAATTGTGACCGCCAAAAGAGACACGGTGCGACGTTTCGAAGCTCAACACAACATGCAGAGCTTGCATCAAGTCAGTCTTCCTTGCAACGAGTTTGAAAACACGCTCGTACATGGCGAAGTCATAGGGCATTTCGGACTTTACGTTGCGATCAATGATGCGCACATGAAACCGAAACGTCGTGATGGCATCTGCGTATCTGATACATTCGGACACGTTTCGATAGACACAGTTCCACTTTTTCGCCACGGCTCTGCGGTACGACTGGAAGGTCAAAGTGAACTTTTCCGGTTAAAACTGAATTTTAGAAAATAGATTTGACGTACTTTTATCGGTTTTTATCGGTTAATATCGAAAATGCCGAACCGAAAAACTGACCTTTTTGGTTAAGACCGAATTTGCGAAAATAAATTCGGCGTACTTTTATCGGTTTTTATCGGTTTAAACCGAATACTCCGAACCCTACTTATAATGTTATCTTCGGTTGTTTCGAAAGTGAATGACGTAGTTGCTTACTTTAAAGGGCTTTGCAGTCAATATTCCTGGTTAACTGTTGCTTGATCAAGCCTTGTAGTTCAAAATTAACGGCGAAAGTTTATTCTTGTATTGAAATGAATAACAGGTACATCTAAGTCGTCAGCATTTTAATTCTTTTAGATCAAATTTCTCGCTTTAAAACAAACAAAACACTTTTGAATAAGCTGCAAGAAACGCCATCGATTGCTTTTTTATTCCAGAAAGGTAGCAAGTCGTTTGCAATAAATACCGACTTATCTCTCCTTTTCCTATAAACATAAAAATTTAGAAAAATATTCAAAGAAAACGCTAAAATGTATAATCTTTATTTTATCGAGACGATTTCAGAAAACGCGATGTAATATTGAAGACTGGAGTTATGTCGGGTATCGGCATTAAAACTTAAACGTCTTCGGGTGTGTCTTGTTAGAGTTTCGACTGAATATTTTCACAATCCTTGCCGCCGTGAAAAATAGATCGTCTGCTTGTGCGCGATCGGCGTGTTATCTCCATGGCAACAGCAATATGCTTAGGTATGAAGTAAACGCTGGAATTACGTTTTCTTTTCTTTTCAGAGCACGTTTTAATGCCCGCTGGATTCCTTAAATTGCGTTTCCTGCGAGGTGGTCTCGGAGTTCTTTGTGATCTTTTGGCTTGAAATTTCCTTTCTGCAGTGAAGGGAACTTGGGTTGATTGGTGATGGCGAGCAAACAAAGGCTCGGTGACGTAACGAGACTTGTACACGTTACTGAAAAAAGTAACCCATTACAATTACAATTACTTCACGGTAAAAAGTAACCGATTACAATTACAATTACTTCGCGGTAAAAAGTAACCGATTACAATTACAATTACAGACTAACAAAAGTAATCAAAAAGTTACTCTAAAGTAATCAATTACTTCCCTCGTTACTTTTCGTTGAACGTTTTTGATTACGGTAGCATAATCCTCGGGATCTCGCGCTCAGTTCCAGAAAAAATAAAATAAATAGAGCCTTGACGGCTTTTGCTTAGAGCGGAGTGAGCGACGCCAACACACCAAATGCCTCTCGTAATAAGATAAAATAAAAAAGCGCTGTCTAAATTCATTACTGTCAAGAGACTGAATAAGGTAATTTTTCATACCCCGACGCAATCACCGGTGTACCAATAAAAAAAACACTCAGGAAACGAAGCATAGTAAAGTGGCCTACTTCACTACTTTCTGAAAAAAAAATGAGCGTTTCCCAGAGCTGAGTGACTCCAGCATATCTCACCTCCCCCCCCCCCAAAAAAAAAAAAAAAAGAAAAAAAAAGAAAGAGATTGAAACAAATTGTAATGGGTAATTTTGTAATCGATTACAGCAAAAAAGTAATTCAGTTACAAGGATAGTTGCTCCTTAAAGGAAGTAATCGAAGCGTTACAAAATTACAGTAAAATGTAATCGATTACAAGTAATTCATTACTTGTAACGCGTTACGTACAAGTCCGGACGTAACCAATCACAGCATTCTGACAATCCAGACTAACCACCACTGCACTCTTACGCAGGCACGTTATTATGTTCGCTGCCGCCTAGTGTCAACCTCATTTATAAAAAAATAAAAAAAATATATTTGTGGGTGTTTTTCTTTTATTTTTTTTTATCTTTATAAATGCTACTTTTCGCTTTTCCTATTATTGTGGCCTTGCATACAGACGCATGCACAATTTTTAAGTCGCGATTAGAAATATGGATTAGCTAAGACTGTAGATAGATGTCTTACGGTGAGTATATGATCTAGGGTTCCGCGTTTTCGGTTTCTATTTTTCAAAATTCGGCGTACTTTTTTCGGTGTTTATTTTAAAATCTAATTTTTGGCTTTTTTTCGGCGTATATTTATGCCCACAAAAGTTTATCGGCTTTTTTGGTAAATATAAAATAAACACCAACGGACACTGGATCAGATGATCCTTGTAGCTCTGATATTTATGATCACTCAAAAAATAACGGCACAGATGCATTCAAAAATAAATGGATACTTTATTTGGAAAATGTGTGCAACTGTAAAAGAAACAAGAAAAACAAACAAAGAAGTAAAGACAAGTTAGATATAAAGATTAGGCCCAAAAAGCATGGAACTTTACTTTCTGTACATCAGGATTACGTGATCTTATTATAGTACACACACATGTACTTTCTCAGGTTCTCCTCGTTGATCCGCACTCTTTCTTTCCTGTTAATATGACCCTGAATTCAAGAATGCACTCTCAACGCTAACACTGGACACTGGCAGGCTGATGAGATGGAGCGCTGCCTGAGCCAAACTCGGCCAATCAACCAATTGTGACCACCAAAAGAGACACGGTGTGACGTTTTGAAGCACAACATAACATGCCGAGCTTGCATCAACTCAGTCTTCCTTACAAGGAGTTTGAAAACACGCTCGTACATGGCGAAGTCATGGGGCATTTCGAACTTCACGTTCCGATCGATGATGCGCGCATTAAACCTTAACGCCGTGATGGCATCCGTGTATCCCATACATTCGGACACGTTTTGAGAGGCACTGTCGCTCCACTTTTTCGCAACGGCTCTGCGGTACGATGGAAGGTCAATGTGACCTTTTCCGGTTAAAACTGAATTAAAAAAAAATGGATTCAACATACTTTTATCGGTTTTTATTGACTTAAATCGAAAATGCCGAACCTAAAAACTGACCGTTTTCGGTTAAAACCGAATTTTGAAAAATGGATTTGGCGTACTTTTATCGGTTTTTATCGGTTTAAACCGAAAACTCCGAACCCTAAGTATATCATATGAAAGCAAAACGAGGAGTTGTACGGTCTTGGGAACAGAGCTGGAATTTAGTAGAATTAGGGAAATGCATCCGTTATTGTATACCCTCTTCAAACCATGCCCCGATGTTTCATAAAAGAAACAAATAAGTACACAGAGATTGTTGAAACTTAAATGACAAAGTAAAATAAATTCAGCTTCTGAGTGACTTTTACAAAATTAAAAAAAAGAACATAGGATGCAAAAACCATTCAATGCCTTTAACAAAAATAGACAAATAAAATGGACCGCGGATAATAAAAAAAGTGGCTAATTCTTTAGAAGCGTAGAAATCTGGGCGAGTTGGTGATGCATCGGAATGAAAAAACAGCGCAAACAAAACGACGGACCAGTAGAAGAGTATACACACAGACAAGGGCTAATTCTTAATTGATTATGTCACATATTCAATTAAGAATTAGATTATTTTTTTGCACATAATTTATGTGCAACAAGCTGTGGCAAAAACGAGCAAATGTTTAAAAGTTTGAATAACGAGTTCGATTCGGGAAAGAGACAAATCTGATGCGAACGAAATTCATCAGCGGAAGGCGTTTGAAATGTACACATCAGATCTTATTTTTGTCTTTTTAGATAACTAATTGATAGTGAAAGTTATAACTTCCTATGATATATTGTTTCTCTTTTTTAGGATTCCATAATGAGATGGATGGTAGGTTCTTATGCATAGTGCCACATTTTTATTACTTGAAACACGAGACTTTCTTTTACAAAAAAAGAAGAAAACTTTACAATGCAGGGTGTTTCTGAGCGATGTTCGGCAGTAAAAAAAGAGTTCGTATAAATATTCCAATGAACGGAACGGATGACAATAAATCTTTACACAAAGGTGTTCTAAGATAGTGCATTCGCGATACTAGAAATTGTACGTGTTTGGGTTTCAGTAAAAATATTTTAAGCCCCAAAACTCCTGTTTAATACTTAAGTTCTGGGAGCAAAACGGTAAATAACCGTCTGGTTCTACGCCTCAACTAACAGATCGTACAGCACACGCTCAGAACTCGCTGAATCTGCTCGCGGGTGTTCATCTCAAAGAAGTTTTTATGTTCTTCTTTATCTTGTGCCATCGGTGAGGATAGCTGCGTCGACCAGGAGGATTCTTGTTACCGTGTTCAATCCTTTGCATGAAAGGAAACCGGATTTTTTGTCTTAATTTTTTTCCCTAAACCGTGTAAACTCATGAAATTTTAGTGTGATAAATCCACCACCTAAATACATTTCTTTTCAAAATCATTCATTGAGCGTAGATTACTGGTTTATTTGCGCGAATATTTACACGTAAATAGCGCTCCGAGCGCCCTTTAGAAAACAACCGTTGCTACGTGAACTCGCGACAAATACGGTATTTGAAGCGGAGAGAGAACGCTGCAATATATTCAAAATTATATTGCTGCAGTTCGCAAAAAGCAAACATCGAACCAAAAACAAGAAAGCGCCTCATTCTTCAAACAAAACTCCTAAAACTGTCAAGATTTGTTCTTCAGTGGAACAATATAATTCTTCCGCTACAAAAGAAAAAGAACTGAGTTTTGGAAAAAATAGAACACCCCTAGCTGTAATCAACGTGCTTTCCAACATAAATATTTCTAGGAACTCTTCACGCTCCTCGCGTTTTTAATAATTTTTTTCCTTGCTGGTGATTATTCCAGCTCGTTTTGGATACCGCTATTTGAAACACACCGTTCCGCAGAACTCCGTCACTGCCATAGCAGCACGTTCATAGACAAAAAACATACAAAAAACTCGTGTCTAGAGAGTCTTTTTTTTTTTTTTGCCTAACGAGACATTGATATGCAATCTTCTACATTCAGAAGCAAAAATCAGTACTAATTTAACTGTATTATGCTACTTCAAAAATTTAAGCGCGCAGCACTCATTCAGTTTTACCTTTTATGAGGCGTTCCTCCTAGATTGTCTTTCAAACACCCTGGTCGTTCATCTACGTCAAATTCCAAGTCTTTTTTCACCAGACACTTGCTCTAATTTTTGTCCATTCAGGCGAGTTCCTGCAGATACTTTATAACATAAATGTTCATGTAGAAGGTGTTAGAGTGTGGAAGCTGCTTTCCTAAATTGAGGTCGTCAGTTATGCCAGTTATGCGGTGCTTCGAGTGGCCCTGCTTAAGAGGCAATGTATCAAAATGCTCAAAAAGTTCTTTTTTCTTTTACTTAAACTAATGCGAAAGAAGCGAAAGTTGTTCTTAAGAGGAATGCGACGGGCGCGGCAATATTAGGCATTGTCCACCGCGCATGGGCCTTCCTTCATCTCCCCAATCCCTCGAAGCGCACGCGAGTGCGGGCTTAACACCTGTGGTTGTCGTGTCGCCTGCTTGCTCACGGCCGCTTTGAAACTGCGCTCGCGCTATAAAACTAACGCAATTTCACATATCTAAGGTAACTCAATAAATGTCCGGAAGTCCAAGAAGCTTCCCGCTCAGCTGAGTTTAGTCTAAAGGCTAGTTCACACATCACTATTTTTTTTTTTTTAACGCCGCGTTTTATTACAGGAGTTTATGACCGCTTACGTAGAGAGCCGCCGAGACATCTGTGGTTTGTACTGAAGCATGGCAAGCAATTGAAAAAGTAGATTTAAAAGCGACATTCGAGGAACGGATCTTGCGGTTAGTTATATGTAACGGGAGAAAATGTAAGAAAGCGGTGTTGCGTGAACTAAGGTAGCTGGATCCTGGGAAAGCAGCGGAAAGCTCCCCGTATGGGCACCGTTTTGGCTCATAGAATGAGCGGTTTCTCCCCGACCTCTCCATGTTTGATGATCGAAACTCGCTGTTGAGAAGTGGCTTTATAAAGACGTTTCTTGTATACCGATAGTTTGTTTTCCACACGCCAGCGAAACAATGGTACATCTTAGTACCGCCACCAGAGGCGACGCCGGTGCTTAGAAGGCATTGAAAGATAATTTTTATTTTCTTCAATAGGGAGTATTCACTGGTGGCCATAGCTGTGTGCGCGAATGCTGAGCGCGTGCTGATGGCGAGCTTCCACAGTGCTTTTGCAACGTGCATTCCGCACCATCAAAAGTACCGGTCTTAGCAGGCTATTGATGTGAGCTCGTTCTGAGCATGCGCTCTAGACAGCACCCACAAATATGGCATCTTGTGAATACTCCCTATACGCAAGACGAGCAATATTAGTGTAACACATATGTGAAGATAAGCACGATCGATACGTTGATTGCATGCACAGGGACAAAGACGCTTATATTAAAAAGGAACGTTTTCAATGCGACGATTATTTATAGCGACCTTGGCGTGACTGGTTCAGAACGACCCTTTTCAAACCTTCGAAAAGTTGAATAGAACAAACATGGCGATTGCCATGGCAACTGAAACCGATCAGCCAATCATTTTGCGAGGTCTTCTTGGCTGCATGTTGGTCTTTGTTTGTGTCCGACTAGCAGGCACGTTACACTAGAGGGCGCTACGTTTCCAGCATCCAGTGACTTTAGTGTGAAGCAGACTTTACATTTGCATTTTGCGAACGGAGAGCGAAGAATATGCCACGTCCCAAACCCGGCGCTCCTCAAAGTGGCTTCCGCGCAGGCGACCTAAGTAAAATTTGCCGCATGTGACTCGATCACGACCAATCAGTAGTTGGCGGCGAAAGAAAACTTGAGGCGATAATCTGACCATGCCGAATAAACTGGCGCTCTGAGTGGATCCCGGTATATTGATCGTTCACTAGCGCTTAAACCTCCTCGTGTAGAGGAGTTCTGGAGGTAAGCCGCATGAATAAAAAATTAGGATCACCTACCCACCTGACGAATTCAAATAATATGTAAAATGTTGCTAAATTTCGCATGATACTATCTGATTTAACCCTATGTATTTTTGGTTCTGACATTGAACGCAAAGTAAAATTTAAAAGAAGTGCCTGATACCGGTTAGATGAGAATATTTGTGAAGTACACAAACCCCACATATCATTTCGCCCCCCCCCCCCCTCTCCACAAAAAAGATTTATAAACTGATTTTTGGCCGCGGACATAACCGGCCCATATCCCAACGCTCAGTGTTAGGGATCCGGGTAAGATGCTACAGTTTAAAAACTGACCGTTACCTTATTCAAAAGCGATTTTTTTTTCAAACTTTCAATAGACAAATGAGGCCCCTTTTTTGGTCGCTGGCGACATTTATCTTCATAAACTCGTGGCTTTTTTCGTAGACCGCCATTTTTTCATTGACAATACTCGAAAACCGCGGTTGACTTTTGAGGCAGATGGCGACGACTTTTGCAACTCCTGCGCTTCGTGTTGAACCCTTGTGATGCATTTAGGCTGAAACTGAGCGTTCGTAGTTGCGTAGTTTATTTCTTAGGTAAACGCAAAGAACTGTGAATTCTTTTTTTTTGTGTCGGTTTGTACATAGATTATAAGTGCTAAAAATTAAACTTTAAGAAAGCTCAGTCATATTAAATAAAATAAGTTTACTTTAGGTTTCTCAACAGTGTTGACTGAGGAGCTGGGGAAAAAAGAAGAAAAGAACTGACCACGCGCTTTTCTAGTACTCATTTTGTTTTCCCTCAAAAAAGACGCTAAAATTAATGTACCTTGACTGACAACAAAAATAATAAAAAAACTCTGAAGAAAGCACGACGAACATCTGAAAGTAACGAACATTTCTGAAAGTAATGTTCGTCGTCCTTCGCCCCGAGTGTGTTTTAGTATTTTCTTTTTTAGTCAATATTATCAACACGCTATAGAGTTAATCTGAATTAGTGTACCAACCCCCAAGAGCCCCAATTCTGTCATTTTTTTTCTAGTTCCTCGAGAAATCCGTGTTATCGAGTTAACGATTTTTTTAGTGTTTGTATTTGTTTTGAGTTAACGATTTTTTTTCAAGATGGCCCCGGAATATGAAGATTTGGACACCATATTTTATTCATGAGTAAGACAATTCTAACGTTTAAGAAATTAAAACGATGTTGCCACTGGTGAAATTAATCGCCCTGTTAAATATACACAAGTGTGTAACTATACATTGCTCTCATAGTCCTGACGCCCCAAGATGAGGTCACCGTTCCTAGGGGATTCCCAGGAACACGATATAAATTGCTTATTTCTTAAGATTTGTCAAACGATATTGTGTAAGACGGAATCACATCGATATATATTTTATAAATCAGTTTCAAATCATTCGAAACTATAAATTCAAAATATTGTTTTCGAACGTGAAGGCAACGAGATTCATAATTTAACTGGTACAATTTCCAAGTACAACAGAAATATGCAAATTACAGAAAACTATACAATTCACTTTGCTACATAATTTTTTTCACAGACTGCCTTATTGTAATTTTTTGTTCACGCATTTTGTAGAAACAAACATTGTTGTCTAGTATGCTGGCGCTCTGTATCCTTTTGATCTTTTACTTTCACTCAGAGCGTATGTGGTTCTAAAGGCACCAGAGAACTTGTTTGTTGTTTAGTCCACATAGAATAGACCACTTGCAGCTATTCCCAAGCGCCCCGGCCCGCACTCAAGGAATCATGGGAACAGTGTTTCTTCAACTCCCTAGTGATCGCTAATTTTGAACCAACTCTATGGTTACACAGTTTTTGAGCGTAATTCGAGGTCACCCTGAACAAGCACCTGAGATACCACAAGGACCTGTCATATCACTTTTAAAATTGCTCGTCAACGTCAGCATTTTTTATACTGCGCATGCGATCCACCTTTCAACCAGGCTAAGCTGCAGATACGTATCTCTTACAATATTATCATTCTCGTGATTGTTGTTTGTGCAGGAATTGCTAAAAAAGCAAATAATTCACGACAACAAAATCCAGGATTAAGCTCAGAGTCCGCGGGCAGTTTGTAGCATTTTTAGCGTTTCTAACTTAATATCAGCATGATAATAATGCAAGAGATTTCTGCAGCCCATCCCGGTTGAAGGGTGGACAGCACGCACAGTATAAAAAACGCTGACATTGAGGAGGAATTTTAAAAGTCGATACGCCAGGTCACTGGGGTATATCAGGCGCTTGTTCAGGGCGAACTCGAATTACGCTCAGAACCTGTGTAACCAAGAGTAGGGTCAAAAGTACTGATAACTAAGGGGCTGAAGGAGCACAGTTCCCATGATTCTTTTAGCGCGGGCGGGGCACTTGGGGTGATATAGCAAACGGTCAATTCTCTTCGCATTTCAGAAAAACGAAATTAAATCAAATTGATTCTAGCCTATAACTTCGAAGCCTTAAAAGTTAAAACCAACCCTTAGCCCTGGCAAAACCTAGGCACGAAAAATATTTGGTGCTCCCAGTGACGTACTTCCGGTAAACAATATTAGCTTTTTTATTTCCGGTTGAAAACTGTGTTCTTACGGGCGTTTAACCAAAGCCGGCCAACGATGAAGCTAACCTCAAATGATAACCTTTCCATTCTTTCCTTTATACTCGCTTTCTGTATTGCATTTTATTGCTTGAGTTATTTTTCTTCTTCCGTAGAAATAAGCCTCTAATCTCCACTAAAGGCGCTGCGCGATCTGTTTGTAAAGTCTACTACAGAATGCGAGAATGCACCATTGGTCCGGTCTTTATTTTAATTAAGACTCCTATGTTTTACGTCATGTCCGACCTCGATGAACCCTATGTTCCGATATGGAGTAGATGAAACAGCGTCAAACATGCAGTGTCACGGCGGCCGCGATCTTTGTGCCCGTATCTATTATCGTTTAAGCCAGTCACGTAAAAAAAAAGAAAAAAGGTTGGCAGAGACCTTTACTTTTAAAGTCCTGTGCTGCATGAAATGCAGTGTTTAAGTAATCATTTTAATTTGTTTCGAAAAACACAGTGTTGTAAAGTAAAGGTCACGTTGTGCAACGCCACGTCAATTTTCCCGTTAAATTTAGCGGCGAAACTACATTGTTGCAGAGTTCACGCGACGTCGGGTCACGCGACATCAGTTTTCCAGCCAGATGTAGCGGGGAAACTGAGTTGGCGTATAGGCAACAAAGTAGAGGGACGTAGAGCAATAAACTGGCAGCTGAAAGTGACTCCTATTCGGCCGCCGCCATTGAGCACATTTTTGACCACTAGACACGTGACCTTAAAGTGTTTCGTCTAAATTTTCACAAAGTACCGCGCACAGATAATTGCTTACTGAACTTTAATAGCAGGACCGACGAGATAAGTTATGTTTCGCTTGTTTGAAGACCAAAATGTGCTTTTACAACAAAAATCTCGGCAGCTTCTCAACGGAAGCTGCCGAGGTTTTGATGCCGTCAGCCGCGGTGCTGTATTGTGGGTTTTATAGGAGTTAGAGACTGATCACTGGGGCTAACAGTATTGAAAATTAGTTTATTTTGTTTTATAGCGTTGGCAATACAAATCTCTGCTCAGTTTTGCCCAAAAGCCTCAGGATTTGGTACGGTCACGTATCTATACGCGTTTTCACCTAAAAAAATGAAGTTTTGCGCATTGTTCATACGCCGCGCAAAGTAGTTCTTACAGGATGTGGTTGACGGAGGAAGAAGCGATGCTTTTGGCGTTTGAAGCGTGTACATCTGGATAACCTAACATATATCTAATCTAAAAGTCTGCCTATATATATCTTAATTATCTACATAAAGGTGGAAATTAGAGATGCTACGCGAGGAGTCGGTCTTTCTTTACTACAGTTCTTTAGGTAAAACGCAGAATAGTGGTCAAACTTGTACAACATGGCGCCAGCCAGGCGGAAGTCACTTTTTTCTGGTGAACGGAGATACCCGTTTATCACTCTAAGCCCCTCTACCTCGTTGTGTATAGGTCGCGAGACGTGAGGCCACGTGACTTCAGATTTCCCGCCAAATTTAGCGGGGAAATTGAATTGGTTTGTAGGTCCAGTGATGTCAGGTCAGGTGACATCACATTTCCTGCTTTATCTAGCGGAGAAACTGAATTCGCGTGCGAGACACGCGACATCCATTTCCCCGCTAAATTTAGCGTGAAATGCACGGACGGATTGGTTTAGTTGGCGACAACAAACGCGCAAAGACGCATTTCTGTCGCTGCTTGTTTAGCTCTGCTAAGTCGTAGTGCTAGTTGGGGTATATTCTATTGTGACGCAGCGTATAATATTAGAATAACATTTCTGTTTAGCTGAACCATTGCTTCAGTAGATGTTGAATTCTGATTGTTTCAGTCGTCAGAAACGAGGCTTGCAAACATGGAGTCGACGGGATTACTTCCTCGCTTTGTAAACAATGGCTTTCTTTTTCTTTCATGAAAAAGCTTAACGAGATGTTATAATTACTGAGCACAAGCGTGTTTGTGTGCTTGTAAAGGAGGGTGCGATTGGCTTGATCAATGTTTACACTACCCTGCTACTAATTAAAGTTCGTTTTTCCCCATTGAGGGGCAAGTGGAAACTCTGCTATTAATGCTTGCTCCTGTTGATGCCGATGGGGTGTCTTCATTTGCCCGAGTTTACCATGTCCAGGATTGTTGTTCTTCGATTTATTTTGTATGTTTATATGCCATGTTTTTCCGCAAAAAATATTTAATTACTATCTGTTGACTCGTTTGTTCAGGGCGTATTCGCTCGACATATTTTATTAGCATGTCTGAACAATGGGTCTATGTTTCCATGATTGTAAACTGGATATATTTCCGTATTGTCATCGTTTGTATGGGTACATAATAAACAAATATATTTTGTGTGTGTGTGTGCGTCTGTCACTTGTTTGTTCTCTGACGAATCAATAGAAGCTGTTTCCTTGCGAATGATCCCTTAGGACTTGAAAGTTCTCAAGCGGAAAGAGAAGGAAAACTCTTCGCAGACTATTGAGGTACAGCTAGTAAGTATATCATTTACTAAACAGAAAATATGTTTTTCGTTACATGATTTTCATTGAGTTTCGTAACGTTTTGCTGTCATGAAATACCGACACCAAAACGCGTTACGCCCATTGGGAACCGTACAAATAAACTCAGTTTCTCAGGAGGTTCTGAACTCACCACTTCGAGATTGTGAACCAAACGATTCGGTGACTGCGCTATTCGCGATCGGTGGTTGCAGCATGCAAAAACGAACTCGTTGTTGCGTGCTCGGACCACCGAGGAACTCAATGGCGCGGCGAGTGAAGGTGTGGTCACGTGCTTCGCGACCTTTCCTGTTATGCTGCGCCATCTTATGGCGTGTTTCAGAAATGAAAGCAAATCTTCGGTAGGGCGGTGCCGTTCAGACGCCCTTTTCTTTTTCCCAGGATGGCGTATTACACATTGCTCGCTTATCAGTCTTTGTTAACAAGATCAAGCTTGTGTACAATTTTTACATATTTATATATCTCTATATATATATATTTTTTCTTTTAAGTGCGGTACTAACTCTCTTCAAAAGTGCGCGTGTGTGAAGTAGCTGCATTGAATAAGATTGGAGCACTAAACCTAGAAGGCGATTTTGTTTGGTCGACCGACAAATGTCGTTATGTTTCACGCTAAGGCCTCTAGAGTTTTTGACGTTTTAACCATAGCCACGGTCCTCAGATGCATCTGCTTAAACGTTCCCTCACTCTATGAAAGACATTTTTGTTTCCAGTATTAAAGACGTCCAGCAGTGTCACTTTTGTTTGGCGCTACGGGTGAATAGAGTGCCTAGGCCTGAAAGTGGTTCCAACGGCTGGATCGGAGTCACGTGGTTTAAGTGCGCCATTTGACAACTAACTTGATTAGGGTCTATTCATTCGTTCACTCATTCGTTTACTTTTTGTGCTCACAACAGCTTTCTTTTTTTGTAATGATGCACAATATACATACAGCGAAAAGGGGAAGAATAATTGTGTAAGGCCAGGAGTTGTCTTTCAGCGTAGCTTAGGTAATAATAACCCATGAAGTTGCTCGGCTATTTTACGCAAAATATAAAAGCAAACATATATCAGCAAACATTTTTATTCAAAAAAAAATTTATTCTTGCGACTTTAAAAATTTTGTTTAATTTTGCCACCTCGCCTTTGCTCCTGCTCTGACAACACGTACAGAGTTCTCTACGCCAGTCACATCGCCGCTTCTGTTCTCGGCGGCGATCCAGGCGAGCGGTCTGCTCTTTTTTCGCAAGGTATTCGTAACCACTCGACGCAGTACAACTCGAGGTTATAGTGGCCTTTCTAATGTATGGTTCCAGGAGGTCAAGAGAGCGTTTTTGCTGCATTCCTAACCCCGTTACAACGCGCTCGTAACCAGTCTGTGCAGTAAATTATTTTTCTCGTCTTGTTCTATTTAATTCTTCATCCACGTTTGTAGCCGCTGCCATTAGGGAGTTTTAAAATAGGGGGCTGGGAATAGCCTAGGAAATGGGGGCTCACCACAGCGCAGGCCCCGAACCTAAGTCCAGTTTTAAGATAGCGTTCGTCCATAACGTGGGCCTCTAAGGCAGATAAACATGGCGGCGCCATGCATCGCTTGCTTCAGAGCAAAGTCATTATTGTCTTTGCACTACTAGAAACGTTCATTGGCAATGAATGATGCAGCAGGCTTTCGCTTTGCCTTACCACGCGCAAATCACGAAGTATAAGCGATGATATCGCTTGTCTTCTTGGTTCTCTTCTGTATCTGGCCGTTCTTAAGCTTTAATGGAAGCTGTATCTGTTGACATGACAGCGCCTCGCGAATCCTAGTGGCTTGTCTTGGCTGAATCTGGCACAAGAATGAAATGAAAAAGAATAAGCACATGGTGCGCATATGAACGCTGACTCCAAACTCGCTCAAAAGCTCCAAAACCAAAAAATATTCGGCTCAAGCCGCTCGCCAAAAGCAGCACGCTTGACTATCCGTGTTTTGTCGAAACTAGTATAATTAGTGTCCCTGAATTCCGGGTGTCCTGTACTGGATCCTATTAACATGTGGCAGAAGCTACGTCGGACAGTCTGGACGGTCGCCTTCGAAAACATCACCACTCTTTACAAGACAGTGGGGCCGGGTTATTTTTCTGTGCATAACGGACGCCTTAATTGAAGCAAAGTTGGACTAAATAGCGAACCGTCGAACAAAGGGCGATCTACAAGGGGAAGGTAGAAACGTCTTTTGTAAAAAGGTGCACGATAAAAGCGGATATACCGGGTGTTCATTTTTAATTCGAACAGAATTATTTAAAAAAATCCGTAAAAGATGCCCTGATACGGTTTGTGCAGGTGAGTTATACGGCCAGAGGTACATTATGTGGGTGGCTAATCGTTGCGATAAGTCGGCTAATTAATTCAAATTCGTTAATTAACCTTTTAATTAGTAGAAATAAACATATGGTTCCAATATGGAAACTTACAGAGCGTCATCGAAAACCACTAAATCAACTCTTTTTAGAACAACTTGGAGCTCGTGAGAAACTCGGGGGGGGGCGGCGCCAAAGTTACCACTTGTGAAGCGGGCGCAAAACCAGCAGTGGCGGAACTCGGATGATTAGATCATTATCGCGTTCCGCAACTGCTAGCTTTGCGCCTGCTTCACGAGTGGTAACTTTGGCGCTCCCCGAGTTTCCACGAGCTTCAGGTCGTTCTAAAAGAGTTGATATAGTGGTTTTCGATGACGTCTCTAAGTTTCCAATTGGAACCATATGTTTATTTCCACTAATTAAAAGGTTAATTAACGAATTTTATTAATTAGCCGACTTATCGCAACGATTAACCCCACATAATGTACCTGGCCTATACTCTTCATAAACCAATATCAGTGCATCATTTACTATTTACTTTTACTTTTACATTTACATTTACATTTACATTTACTATCATTTACAAGCGACCGAGCAGGCCGCGAAACGTCGGGAAATTTAAACCAGTTGGTTAGAGTACTTCCAGTTCCTTTTCTGCATCATTTACGGATTTTTTTAAATAAATCTGTTCGAATTAAATATGAACACCCGGTATATGTTTGAATCGTATTGATTTGTCATTGACTTCAAATATCTAGAAGTTTATTGATTTAAAAAAAACGGGTACATTTGTTGTTAACATAACCAATATTCGGAGCACAAGAAACAGAAAGTGTTTGTAAGTGCAACAATATTACGCCTTTTCATATGTTACATTTTATTCAATTTGCTCTTTAGCCATATTGGCGCTGCAAGCGAGAAACGCAAGAATGTGATTCTACACATTCAAAACCCTATTCTGCTTTAAGCCGGCAGCGGGGTAACGCTACGCTCGTGCTCCTCTATGGCTTAGGGTCGCCCTAACGTTGGGGCCCCTTATTCTTAAACTCCTATATAATTGCAAAATCTCTCTGGGGTGGAGCTGTTCGTGAATCAAAGCTAGGAATTTTACCAGTAATTAGGCCAGTGATGTTATCTATTTTACCAACATAAACCTTGTATCAAAATGCCTTAGGTCCGAGAGCACGATAGAATATCTGCTTAAACTGTGATAAATACATATTTAAAAAAAAAGGCTCACAGGCTTTCCGTAGATAGTAGTAGGGTTCTTCTAACGTGTTTTTTTTTCTGCTAAAGTTTTCGTGCCAAAACCATTAAAAAATCTCAAGAAAAAAGCACTCACTAAAAAAACACCACCCAATTTTTTTAAACTAAAAGTTAAAATTATTTACAAGCTTAGCAACAAAAAAAAACACTTAAATTTTAGAGTAAAAAAATAGTGTTTTTCTGTTTAAATGTTTTTTTTAACTGAAACAAGAAAACATGAGACGGCAGTGCTCTTTTGAATACAGAAATGATGTTGCATTTTTAATGAGGAACAGGCCAAATTACAGTATTTATTCACTATAGTCTGTTCACTCAAACGAAAGGGGCTCTATCCGGCCCTCTTATCGTCAGTTATTGCTTAACTGCAAATGTACGATCGCGCTTAACGATATTTTGACTCTCTTAATAGAACGCAAAAAGGAATGTCAATAAAAAATTATGAAAACTTAAGTCTTTGGAGATGAGCTCATTGAAAACATTTTTATTCTACAAACGGCTCACCTCTTATATTGTCACGAACGGGGGTGACACGAAGACGAGCAGTGAACTCAAAAATAACGGTTTAATAGGCGAACTTGTGCCAACCAAAAATAAGTAAATAACGAAAGAGCGTCGAGGCAGGAGAAAAGCAGGCGGCGATTCGACGGCGAATCAGAGAGCGTGCGAGACTGCCTCGACAAGGTCGCGGGTAGCTGCTTATCTACCGTGCGTCACTACCTCGAAAGTTCGGCAAAGAAGGTTCGAGCGTCGCGCGCTTGGGGCGAGGATGAACTGGCACTTTCGAGAACAACAAAGCAAAGGAAAGTTACAACTAGTGCGAGAATGAATTGAAATCTTCTAGAAGACCGTGACCGAGCGTTGCTTTCTCGGCTCTGTGGGCGGCAATATCATGTTGCTGGGAGATTATGTTGGTTATCATCTTTTTTAACTTAACAAAGCGTCTCCTGAAAAAAAAAACTAAGGTAGAAAATGACGTCTTTAAGAAAGATGTGACTTCCTCGAACATTTTAATATTTTTTTATTGTGTTATTACAAATTAGAAAAAGATCAAACACCTTCAACACTCAACACAAGCTTTGAGAGGAAGGAGTAAATTATTTCTAGCGGCATAATTTTGTGAAAATTTGCAAGGCAGAAAAGTCTTGCTAAACTTTCCTAGAAGGCTACGATGAGAATTTGTCAATCTCGGTCTCTGCTCTTTGCTTTCGTACGCTTAAACATTTGCCAATTACTAGTTCCGTTTTCCTAAAAGTACATATTGAAGTTTTAAGTTACAATAAGGGATTGTTATTGAAGCCACGTCTAACTTTTATGATTTACATTATCGTTATTTGATTCAATAATGTCTGTGCATGAGTATCACAAATAAAAGCTTATTTTTTCCTTGCACAAAAATGTCAGCACAATTTGTTCTCGCTCAGCTTCCTAAACTCTCCAAGAGGGTCATGCATTGTTACGTGAAATAATACAAAATAAAATTATGAGACGTGTAGAAAAGCACAGATACTCTAAAACTATCTTACTCTTTTCTCGCCATCTTGATGTTTTTCTTTATTTTTTTTTCAAACTGTATTATAAAAGTTGGAATACATTGCCTAAAGAATTGTTTCGGCGTATTTTCAAGTATATACGTTTTTTAATCTCAAACATTTCACCGCCTCTAAACTTGCAATAATGATACACGGTGGTTTTCGTTTTTCAATACATTAAAAAATAAACCTCAAGTTAAGACCCACTATATATTGGGACAGTTTTCATAAATCACAATAACAGCTCATGCCATGAAATCAAAACATAAAACTTGAAATAAAATTATAATTTTCCGCAGATTCTTGCGTAGTTTCCCGTCTTTCAAATGGCTCGCTCAACTCGAAAATCTTCCGAAACGCAGCAAGACGTTGAGATTTCACGGATCGGTAAATGTTTCATTAGTGGCGCGTCACGCGTCATTCTAGAGCGTAATATATTACGCAATGCTGGAAATATTCAAGCACAAATCAGCAGCGATAAAATTCAACTGAAACATTCACGTTGGCAAGGAATTCAGCAAGTAAATGTTGGCTCCAATGCTCAAACCTTTTCAGGTTGTTTGTTTTTGATATAGACATTTTTAGACTTTGAGCTATATCTTCCTACAAATAAAAAAAGCTCGGACACACATTTGAAAGACCCACTTTTAAACCTCATATGTTGCTGCTCTTTTAGAGCGCAGCTCTTAGGCGCCCGTTTCCGGCTTGAGCGGCGTCGCCGTCGGCGTCGGCGTCGGCGTCGGCACGTGCGGCATGACGACCCCCGCCGCGGTGCATGTTGGGACATGCACAGCGCCGAATCCGCACTTCGAGCGGCGCATCCTGGCCATGCCGCCCGAGGTCACGTTGCCTCCCCCCCCGCCTCGAGGGTCACGTGACTCCCCCTAGGTCACGTGACCCCACCCCCGAGGACACGTGACACCCAAGTCACGTGACCTCGAGGGGAGGTCACGTGACCCCCTCCCGGAAGTTACGTGACCCCCAGGTCATGTAACCCCCCCCCAAAGGAATTGAAGAATGAGGGGAGAAGGCGGAGGAGGAAGAGGGGTATACCTCCCCTGAGTACCCTTCCCTCCTCCTCCTCAAGAGCTGCGCTCCAATTCGGCGTTACAGGAAGTTGTAAACGGCTTTCATTTTTTATTTTATTTATGAATGTGAGAACTAAACGTTCTGTCGGTATTCTGTTGCGTTTAAAACAAAACGAACAAAAAAAAGATACTGCAATAAAGAAAAATTATGCACTTTTAAGTCCCCGTTTGGTTTCAAAGCGCGCGGTTGTAAGATTATATAGGATGGATGAACAATGAAGTCTTTGCTTCTTATAAATTGGGTGGAAGCTCGCGTCACAAAGGCAGTATGCTAAGACTAAACATTGCCACACAGTACGGTCGACATATTCATATTGCTCACATTTATGGCATCCTAGTATTACGTTCTGAAACGCTGAATGTTTTTTAGACGATTTTGTGATGTAGGCTCCTTGAAACGAGTAAATTCATAATACGAAAATGCTCTCAAGTTAAAACCAAACATTTTGTACGGGAACCGTGTTGCATGTACTAGTCAAGCGATGTTTTCAATTCAACTTCATTAGGCATTCACGCAGCTTGCACATGTTTAAAAAATATATAATTCGGGATATTTGCGTACGTCTGACGAAGTAATGTATTAGAATAGGCAAAATGAGATAATTTTAAATTTTCACACTACACGTGGGCAAACAGTGAATGTTTTGAGACGTTTTTACGCAATTAATAACAGAGTGCTTTAAGAAAATAAGAATCTCGGCAGTCAGGATATTATTTCCACGCCGGATGTTGCCCCGGTGCTTACCTAAATAAGGTGATTTTATAACGTCTGTTCTGCTTTCTTTGTACTGTATATAAAGGATAATTCATAGTTTTAGCATTGTTTGTATTTTCGTTTTTTTTTTCGGGATGTGAATTTTTGTTCACGCGCCAAAAACAACGCTGCTCTGAAACATAACACCTTCGGTGCAGCAGATATTGACGTCTTAACTCACATATTTTTAGATTTAAGTTTTCTGATTAATTCTTAATCTCAATGTTTGTGCATCATTACAACGACGTCAGCTTTTCATGAGCACAAAAATGAATAAATAAATAAATAAATAATAAATAAATAAAAATAAAAATGAAATGATAAACTAAGTAATTTTTAAGCACATAATTAAATTGAAAAACGTATTACATTTTTAAAGCAAAATAAACTTTTATTAACTTGACGCAAGCCGCTTCACAGACATCACTTGATAGGTAGCGTCTGGGACATGCTTTATATATATATGTCGGAAACCAGTCCTGGTCCTTTGATTGTCGAATGAAGCGAGGCACTAATAATGGGCCCTTGTTAGATTGTTGATTAGCGTTTCTAAGCGTGAAAAAAGAAAACTTGTTTTATAAGTCATCCTGAAGCCATGCGATGGATTTTAACTTCTTAGCGTGAGATGAGTTATGAACAAGCATTTATATAAAAGGTGTAGACTGCATTGAATATCAGGGATTTCGTACTAAAAAAAATGCTATGCAAGTTCGAGAGCCTTTTTAATGAAAAGTCATTACGAACCGGTAGTTGACACTACGTAGCAATCTTCTCCGACGTTTTAAGCCGTGACATGTAAAGCCAAATTGCTCTCTTTGATCTATCAAAAGGGAGTTTATTATTTCGCCCGTACTCTTCGAGATAATTAGAAACTTTTCGTAATTTTGGTTCTGTCAAAAGGTCTGCGAAGCGAGTCGAAGAAACCCGACACTTTTAAATCAGGGTAATTTGAACGAACCCTACGCCAAAAAGACACAACTAGGGATCTTTTCTATAAGAACACCTATGGAACAAATGAAGCGACTTTGTGTTTTGCATTAAAGTCCTATCTAAATGGCCGCCTCTCGCTAAAACGAAATTCAATTCCGGTCAGCAAATGCCTCTTACTGAATACAGCTTTCTAAATAAAAACTTTGATTGTTGCGAGCATTCAAAGCACGGATTAAAAATTGAAAATAAATAAACTGTGATTTAGTTTGATTTTTATTTATCAATTACCTTATTACGTGTCTATTACTCACTTTTATAAGCCACAACTGCAGGATTCGGTGTTTTTCGGTATTTATTTTTCTTTAAATTCCGGGAGGCTATTTATCGTTGTATGTTTTTTCCTCCGAATCGGTGTTTATTGGCGTCTCATTTCAATGCCAGAATCAAATTCTGTGTTTTTCGGGCTTGTGTTCTGGAGCGACGGTTTAATTACTGAAGAACATAATAAAATATATATTTTTATAAATTATAACATTTTTACCAGTAATTCCGGTAAAGATGAGCAAAAACAACGGGGCAAGGAATGTTGTTTCAATAGAAAGGAACACCTGCACGGTCAGATCAGTGCAGCTGTGTTCCGGGTCAACGAAAGAAACAAAGAATGGTACAAGATTTTTTCCGGTGAACCTGTCGTTTAATATTTCCTTTTTCTTCGAGGACAGCTCAAATTTCGGGGGTTTCCGGTTTTCACCGACTCAAAGAAAACCTCCTTGGTGGTAAAGTTTCGGTTTTTATCAACATGTACCGATAAAACAGAACCCTAGGACCATAAGATATAAGAATTGAGTGAGAAGTAGTGACAGGGCATCTGTATATTTTTCTCGCAAAGATGGGGACGGGCAGTAGTCTGCTGATGATTGCGAAAGTAATACTTTACAAGAATGAACCTACAGTTGGACCGTCATACTTCTTAGCTTTCCGTCTCAGCCAGCGCAGATTCCTCTTACGTGTCCTCAGGGTGGATGATGAAGAAATGTTTTGTGAGAGTATGTCAGGGGTGCGAGGTTGAATTTCGCCTTAACCTTCAAAGAGGTAAATGTACTGCAACACTTTTCCTAAACACCGTACATATAGTCGTGTGAATTTTGGAAATTTTCCACACTGAAAAAAGAGGAGAAAATACTGCACAGAAAGAAGTTCTTTTATTAGACAAAGGGAACGGCGTCGCGGCTGCAACGCTGAAAGTGATGTCGCAATTCATTTTTGTCTACATTTGTTTGAACTGTTTTTAAACATTCTAACAAAATCATGTGAAGAATTCTACTTTAAAAGTGAGGATCAGAAAAGCCTGTAGGGTCACCTATTCCTGTATAAAAATTGGTGTTCAAATTTTTTAACCATCCCTCCTATATTACTGTACAGCCGGTAGTTGCGTGCTCCTTGGTCGACTCCAGGAGCAAGAATGCTACATCGATGAACTACCTGTGACTAACTTGATAAATGCCTATGGCCTTCTGACTCAATACCTTGAATCTCCAGAGGTACATGTTCACCAATCAATTGTAATACAACAACATGTTGTTATGCAACTCGTACCCATCGTAGTAATCATAGTTATGTACTTTAAGAGCTGACGAATAAAATAGGTAACTGATGGTTTCAGCCTTATCTCTTAGTATATCTGTAATCGGTAGTTATTTTGTTTTAATAGGAGGTCCAGTTTAGTAGTATTGAAAAGCAACTAAAATCATGAGATCTGACTTTATATTTACAGTGAAAGTTCAAAAAGGTAGGCAAGCTGGTGAACTAACTCCTGAACAAAAACCTCAAAGATAGGGAGTAAATTAAAAAAATAGAACCACACGCGTCTCAAATTTATTGACCAACTTCTTGCCTCAATATATCCAACGACTAACTTCGGTTTGATCTGTCGTGTGCTGTGGTCCGTGTGCCCCATGCTGATGCTCCAACACCTTCAATATATCCAAATATGTTAGCTGTCCCTAATAATTTTTCAGTCATGTGAACATTATGAACACCTTCTGCCGCTGAACCAATACTAAGTATTTAGACAAGCTAGAGGTATGTTTATGCAGCGTTTTTCACGTTAGCATAACCTTCCTTTTGCTTTCCAATATCTCGCTTGCAAAAAACCATGCTTTGAAGAACTATTGAAACCTAGTTATTATGTAAACATGGTTGGCTTACGTATTTAAACTATATTCAACATTACTCTTTATGTCGCTTGAGTTTCGGTCAATGAAACAATCCTTTAAATGTTGCATTAAAATATACTTTAAAAACTAGGATTTCAATTTTAAGTATGACTACTAATAGCTGTGCAAGTAATTTTAATTTTTTTGCACACCCAAGAAAATTGTTAACCACGCTATGCTACATTCCACATAGCGTGTTAGATAAAAGAATACAATGAAATATATTGATACCGAATTCGTTATATACAACATTTGCTTATAAATTAGTGGGAATTTTTTTTTGCCAATCATTCGAAAGTCGAGTATTCAGCTTTACAACTAAAAAGTAAAAATTAAAAAAGAACTAACTACCACGTTTAGTGATATTCAATATATCACACATTTTTTTAATCTTAGAAGCAGTAACACGTTAAAAGGCGTCGTTAATCATACCTCCAAGTAAAACAAAATTCTACGAAGTTACGATTATTGAAAGTCAGACTCCTCTAGGTCTTCTACCGCAAAGAAGTTTCAACTTTCAAAAATAAATTCGGATGCCGAAAGAAACAAAAAAACCATCAACACCCTTCAATATTTAGTTTGGTTTCCCCTCATCTATACACATCGTGCGGAGAAGTAGACGTTACGGGGGTGATATACCGCTTGACGAACCAGCTATGCTCCGTTTCATTTTATTTCCGACCTGCAACTGACGCTCGATCCGATGGAGTCAGTCAAGCAGACCCAAAGAGTGCATCGTCATGGCGTTCGTTGTCTTTGTAGGTTTGCTAGTAAACACAAATATTATAGGATATTGGTATTTACTCTTACCCCGAATGGTCCACGCTCGAACGTTCTAGATCAAATTTTCGAAATACCGAGTGTAAAAGATAAGGAGACCGTAATTGACTTTGCCAAGTCGATATCAAACATTCCATGCCGAATGTTCGAGATAACGAGTGTACTAGATAATGAGCCGAGCGTGGCCTTGCCTAGTCAGTCTCACTCTAGGAAGTGGTCACGGCGACGTCTGCTTCTGTTTTTCCGACGTTCTTTCACTTATTTGTTTCAGGCACAAGTTTGGCGATTACAACTTTATTTTTATTTTTGTGTTTTTCGAGCCTTTTTAATCCGCGGCAATATGACGTTTTTATTACATAGTTCGTCGCAGCGGCAGCATCTAAATTACCGTAGTGCTCCTGCACCGTAACGTATTTTTACAGCGATAGCCGTAAGTGGCCTAATCTTCAGTTATACGACGGCGTGTAAGTAAAAAAACGTTTCCCGCTAAATTTAGCGGCAAAATTGACGTCACGTGACCTGTGCACCAATTCAGTTTCGCTAAATTTAGCCAAGAAATTGGCTTTACGCACAATTACGTTTCCCAGGTAAACTTGGCTCAAAAATTCATGTCACCTCACCTGACGTCACGGGACGTACAGGAACATGCAAGTTCCCCGCTACATTTAGCGAAAATATTTACGTCGCGAGACCTATGCAACGATTCGGTTTACACACTAAATTCAGCGGAAAAATTGGAGTCACGTGAACTACGTACCGATTCAGTTTCTCCACCAAATTTGGCGGTAAAACTCATCATGGACCTTAGAATCGTTTATTCACCAGCAACTTATCGATGCTCAATCAAGGCAACGTAATTTCAATATCAAATCACCCTGTGACTCACGGTGGGCGTAATGTCAATCGACTCATCATATCGTCGAATAAGCAGCACGGCAGACGCTGTCTAAACGCCCCATGTCGTGTGATCGTCGTGTAATTTTTGTGCCTATGTACCGTTGTGCCAACATTTTTGCACCTATCACTCCATTTCACATGAAGTTCGACTGCTTTTTTGACGCCACTGTCCCGTGGACTACGTCAAGCTGCGCCAAAGTGCATGTCTATGGCGTTCGTCGTCTTTGCTATGACAGGCTAAACAAATCACGCAAAGTGAATGCGTTGAGATCCTGGTCTTTTCTTTTGTGAGGGATTGGTTTAGCCGGCGATATCAAAGGCGCGAAGACGAGGAGCGCAATGACGTTGCACTTTGTCAGTGCTACGATTGGCTCCGTTTCATCGTAGGTTGACTGCGGCCTGACTTAATCTGAAACGTAGTATAGACCAACTCAACTCAATGATGTCACCCACAGTGGTGGTGCTGCTGTATGTACGGCGCATGCCCATAAGCTTCACTCCTCCCAATTTTGGTTTTGCGTACGCAGCCCACACCCGGTGTGAGCAGGCGCTTCTTTGAAAGGACTGTGTTGGACTACAGACATTTTATGTTCTACACCGTAAGAAGAACATAGTAATGTAAGCGCTTAGGTTCAACCCGGGTTAGAAACTATTGATGAGTTTAATACCAAAAAGCTGGCGAGTGTCTGACCTCTCCGAAATTGCTCTATTCTTTTCTCTATTGGTCATGCTTCAAACTAATTTGCAAAAATTGTTTTTTCTGTCAAGACCAATTATTACGCAGTCAACGGGAATTGAAAATCACTTTGTTATATCCGCCTATTCGTTATAACCGACTTCGTTATAACCGGTTTCGACTGTAGTTCAAATAGGAAAAAATAAAAAGAATTCGGAAAGTCACGGTGTGAACAAGATGGGAGGTGTCTGAACGGCACCGCCTCAACACGGAGCCAGTGTGACAGAAGGTTCGCCCCTATTTCTGACAAACGCCGTGAGATGGCGCAACATGACAGGAGCTCAAGGAATCGTCCCTATTCGGCCGCAAGTTTTCGAGGTCGCGGCGCTCTTGACCACGCCCACGCGAACGCCGCCCGAAGACCCAACACGTCAGTGCAAAAAAACGGTTAAAATGCAGGCGAGCTGGTGCCGAGACTATGCATGATCATTGCAGACCTGAGACTGTTGTTTGAAAAACGGAAATTTGATAGGAAAAGGAACAAACAGCGTCTGGGAACGTTTGTCTGTCCCATTTTCTTCCTACTTCACGAAAGTCCGTTGCTCAAACCACAGGTCTCAGGTTTTCAATGCGTCATCTGCCCGCTGTACGTCGCTGCCCTCGTCGGAAGATGCGCGAAACCCAACTGGAATATTCAGACCCATTTTCTGACGCTGTTGTCCCAGCACTTCCTTTACCTCTTGCACTACTGTGCGAAAGAAAATACGCAGCCATGTTTTTTTTTTAGCTACTAGTGCAGACACTCTTTTAAATATGGCTACAGTGTCAAAACAGCGGTTTCTCTTGAAGGGCAAATACAAAATCACTTGAAATCGAACCTAGTGACTAGAAATAACAGTCTGAACGTTTTCTCGTTGCTGCGATTCTCTGTTTAGGTATTAAAATAATTTGTCCTATCGGTTATTGAAGTTAAGGTTATGGTGCATGCCAGGTAGCAATTATAATTCACAGTAGCTGAATTACTGCAATGCAACCAATATTTTTTGTAATTTGTAAGTGTAATTAATTACATTGGCTCCAAGGAAGGTGTGATTGCAATTTAATTACTTTCCTGGCGTCAGTAATTGCACTATTTCGGGCACAATTACAATTACTTTCGCTAGGACTTTGCGGCGCCCACGGAACCTCTTCTGAAAGCCTCAGCGCTCGCACAAGCGGCCGCGCTCGGTGGCACACTCGCGCACATAGACACGCACGCACACACGCACAACAAAGATAGCGTCGCCTTTTTATTTTGTTTGCTTACACCGCGGGCGGGGGGGCGCTCCTGCTTTTGGGCCTACCTCAACGAGCGCCAGTGGCGCCGTCTACTGGTGCGACGCAGGAGAGCAACAACGTAAATATGCAAAAAATATGCAAATAAAAAGAAGTTGAGCTCTCACCTTTCAACCAGGAGTTGGAAATTTGAATTTTGTTCTGACACATTTGTCTATATTTGTTTTTCAGTTTTTTCAGATTCTTCTGAGTCCCACTTTTCAAGAGTCGCATATTTTCATCTTTTGCCAATATTGTCAGTTTACTTTCCTGTTGGTTTTACCTCGGATGTTGTTTGCAATACTCATTTCGGAGACTGACCTCGCACTTGTGAATATTGTCATCAGTCGCTGGAGCTGCCCCGATTCGGTCCACTATATATTTCTGGAAGTAATTACAGCACTTTAACTCAATGTAAATAATTTACAATAACCTGTTGTTTGTATCTGAGTGTGGTCGTGTTAGTGCGTGGTAATTTTAGCTTTATGTATTAGCACTCGTAAAGAAATTTACCTGTATGACTGGTTGTCGCATTTTTTATTTTCTTGGTCATGAAAAGTCTGTCAATCCGATTTTTTCTTTGGCGATCTGGCGTCTTCCAGCACACGAACTAATGTAATTATCATTAATGGCAAAAATGACAGGAACGTAGTACTTCATTGCCCCAAACTGTCATGTTCTGTTAAGATTAGACTAAAATTCATAAAAGGAAAGTACAACACGTGACATGCTCTTACTCACAGGTATGCAGCGGTAGCTTAAGCCTCCTCAAACGGTATTGGGGCAAGGAATGAACAAATGTGTTGCATCCTATACAACTCGTTTAAAGGTACATATGGCCATAGTTGGGTTCTTCTCCAAAATAAGTAATTGTAAAGATTTTGCATTACTTTTTTAAAGTAATTTGTACATCAGTAATTGATCAGCCGCTTTTCACGTAGCAGTAATTGCAACTATAGTTGAGCCTACTTTGATAGAAGACAAAGTAATTGTCATTGTAAATACATTACATTTTGGAGTAATGGTACCCTCGAATGTTGTTGCGGTTCTCTGTGGTTAGGTGTTGCCACGCTCGTCTCCGAGAAAGCGCGCCCGTGGCCGAGGGATTCCATTGCCGCGCCTCACACGAGTGCGGACATGGGATGTCCGGATTCCCCCGGAGCAGCATCGCGAGGCATCTGCACGCAGTAATAATTGAAGCGTTTAAGACGTATGAGGTTACCGGTCGGACCCTAACAAAGCACGCATGCGAGAACGTATCCCCAGGGATGACCATGAACAAAAAGTTGAAGAATATTCAGGACTATAGGCCCGTAGCACTTAGTGATGTTGATTATGACGAACTAATGAAACTGTTAGCCTGGCTACCACAAAACTTTAATAATGAAAAAGTAGGCGAGCATCAAGACCTGCGCGGATAAAAGGAAGGTCTATTGTGACCAATGCTCGCCAATGCGAGGAGCATTATTGGACCGGCGTGCCAGTGGAAGGACTATACCAAGTCTGCCCATGCCCCAGGTTGATCTGGAGAGGGCGTTTGACCGCGTTCAACATAACGTACTTTATAAATGGTAGAGGACGTGGAAGAAGGCGAAATCATCATTACTTTAGTTCAAATCGTGTATACTGGGTGCACAACTTAAAGGGGAAGCTGAAACACTTCTTGAAAAAAACGAGTTAGAGGTGAATTCTGGCGTATTTTTATCCCGTGAATCTGAATATCACGTTCATTTTCCCCGAACATGTAACTAAACGCGAGGAAACACGAAAAACCTCCGACCAGTCGTGACGTCATACTAGGATCTTTGGGCCGCCAAGCGCGTGCCGCACGTGTGGGCAGCGCGTGCAATTGCAAGCTTGACAGGTATATTTTTCCGCACTGACCCCAGCCGTGACGTCTCTTTCTGACCTTTTTGAAAATAGCAAGAGTGCGCGTGCATAGCTTTGACAGGCGCTGAAGATGCGCGAGAGCAGAGATTCCGAAAACTCCTAGTGTGACGTCACGCCCCAGAAAGGAGGGGCTTCGGCGGTACTTTAAAAATTAATTTATGCAGCCTCCGTGCACCGAGTTGAAAAATAATCTCGATATTCGTGATCCTGGAGGCCGAATGAAGGCCATTGAAGTGTTTTTTCTTAAATACAGAACCGCTTCAGTTTCCCTTTAAAGGGGAGACTCAAGCGGTTTTTGGGGAAGCTACTTTTTGGTGCGATGGCGTTAAGGACGTGTCAGTGAATGAGTATCTTCAGTTTTAAAAGGCAGAACCGCCTATTAATCACGCAGGAATAAAATACGTGCGGACTCTTTCCTGTACTTGCGAGGACCAATGAAATTATCGTATTTTTGAAAAATTTGGCGGCCTTTGTAAAGTTTCGCTAAAGAAACAATTTTCAGTTTATTTAAATATGTTGTGCATGATAATTTCACAAGACGTAAAATAGTTCTAGTTTAGAATACGCGATACTGCAATTATCGTTTCACAAACAAGGGACTACGTTTTCTCCTTGCCGTCCTCCGCGGGGGTGAATTTCCCGTTCCCCGGGATGCGCGGAAGCGCACGTATCTGCGCGCACATGGCGTCGGTGTTGATCATCGACGTGGACGGCGTGGTGAAAGCTCATCGTTCCGCGTAAAAGCGCTATCCTTGACTGTGAATTTTCGTCGTGTGTCGTTATGATAACCCAGCACGTACTAGAAGGGAAGACCCACCTACTCGTGCGGCGATGCCGTGGCGGCACTCTCAAGACAGCAGAAACGCCCGTGCCGTCGTGTTTGTTTACTTCGACTACAGTGGTGCTTTCTAAGCATTTGTGTCCTCGAACATCGCCCGGATTTCTTATTTGGCGCATTTCATGCGTGTGCTCAAGTTCAAGGTATTACTGGCGCGTACCGTATAAAGGACGCGAAGTTTCACGCGTTTTCATCACCGGAGAAAAGTTATTAGTGTTAGCAATCCTGAACGCTCGCAACGTCTATCTGATAACGAAATCATATTTCTACGTTGCTATATCGCTGCTAAGATTACATTGTCTTTTATAATCGTAGAAAATGCGTGTGGCGATATTTGTACTATTGCAATGTCGTGTATAGAGTCGTGATCGTCCAAGACGGCGTACGGCATCTTTTTATTTTCTTTTTTTCATCCACTGTACCCTGCAAGCCTATCAAGAAAAATCAATAATAAAGCTTTAGGCTATAGAAAACTGTCTGTCTCTATTCTGTTACGGCATTGAGTAGCAGTGCGTCCCCTTTTAGAGGGGCCGCTGTGCTTGTAGTAATTTAAGGTGTGTACGCGCGGCGCATGGCTGTCGTTCCGGTCGCTCCGGTTGCAACGGACGCAGTCGTAGGTACGCGCTCGTTGCACATGTCTGAACCAGCCTTCCCCCGTCCTCCCGAGGCGAAAGTCAACGTGGCGACATCGTTTGACATCACGTAACAGAGGTAACGCTGCGATGTCAAACGTTGGTTTGGTTACGACTTGCCCCAACCTCAAATCGAAGAATGCCCGAAAAGGTCTGCGTTTCATCGTCCTCGGAACCCAAACAGGACTCCGAAGCGCTGCTATCGTCCACATTGCACGTCGGAGTGGCGTCATAGGAAATCATCCCCAGGTCGGCTGTCCGCCGAAGAATTTCAACCTCCAACGGCATCAGGTCCTCGAGCGTAGAGAACGCCGCCATGATCGAAGCTCGAATGACAAAGAGGTTCGGCCGATGCGGCTACCTCGGGATCACTGCGCGACGGAACGTCGTCCAACGCCATTGGCCCGAGATACTTTTGATAAGCGTGCGAGGACCAATGAGAGTGGTTTCGTTTTCGGATGGATCCGAGGTTTGGCGGCCTTCAATTACATTTTATTAAAGAAATAATCACCGTATGACTATACTATTTGGTTTTTAGGGATACTTGGGGCGTCTAAATTCAGCTGTCATCATCAAAACACGAACTCAAAAACCACTTGAGTGTCCCTTTAACTAATAATTAGCGGCAAGCTATCAAAACGAATTAACATCGAGCCCTCAGTCAGACGGAGTTGTCCATTTTCACCGTTGTTTTTTTAGTATCTATCTGGAATTTTTTTGAAGGAAAGTTTTTGAGAACAGTTCCATAAATGTGCTTTCGTTCCAGAATATGAAAGTCCAACTGTTCGCTTATGCAGACGGTGTGGCCTTATATTGTAAAAACAAGAATAATATTGTAGCAGCAGAGAATGAGGTGAAGTCTTATCGTGAACTAAAGCGGGCGGCAGATAACTGGCCAAACTGCTCCGGCCTTTGGGCATGGCACATGGGCCACGAAACCGAGACGTCTACCAAGATATGCCTTTTTTACCAACGCCAACCGAGTATCTTGGCGTTCTATTACCAACAACATAAGAAATGGAATACTTACTTGGTCTGCAGTTATTCAGGAAACGAGGCGAATAAGCTGGTAAATGGTGGCGGGCGGGAAATGCCCAGGCGGCCCACGCCTGCGGCGGTATGCCAATATTTTTTATTGCAAGGTTTTGGAATGTCTTTGAAGTTTCGGCATGTGCGAGGGTGAATATGTAACAGTTGCACCGTATGTCTGCGGAGTTCATCTGGTTGTAGGGTTGTGAAAAAGAATGCGCCGCAACAGCCTCTTTCGTTGCGTCAGCAAAAGGGGACTTTCATTATCGTATGTGTTTGTCAAGCAAGTATTTCACGTTGTTTTATGTTCTTCTTTTTTCGGGCTGTAATTTAGACCAGAATGTCATATGAGATTTCATTGCTCGTTATTTTTCTTTTGTCTTGAGGAAAAAAGATTTGGTAGCTTTCTACGAAAAGTGAACGATGTGTTTTGTTTTCTATGTGTTCCTTTTCTCTTAAATATTTGGCAAGTGCCAGGCGAAAGCGCTTAACAAGGAAACTACAGAATTATTTTTGGTGTTCCTGCGCATTGTTCCCTATTTCATGCAAGACCAGGGCAGGACGTTTTATCTAGAGTGAAAAAGGTGTTAATTTTGCCTGCAGTCAAAACTTACTTTTTTTAATTTAAAGTCACACACAGCGCACTCCCGTAAAAGCGGCTAAACAGAGGCATATTTTGCTCCTTGGATGTGGATTTTTTTGCTCTGTAAAAAAGCAGAAACTACTGAACACGTATTTATAGACTGCGGGATTGTTTGTTTTTGGGAGATTCTCCAACGAATCATTAAAAGGTACCTTCTCTTAAATCCGCATAGCATTCGCTCTCCCCTCTAGAAAGGGATAATAAGATCCCTATCGATTGTGTCAATCTTCTGGGCCTGCATTCAATATGGTGAAGCAGAATGGCCTTGAGAGATGCTGTATTGAGGTGCGTACTGTGCGTTTGCATTTTATAGAATCTGTTCGAACCCTAATGTCTGTGTACGCCACGTTGGAGTGTCCACCTTACTGGAAGGCGATACTGGACGTTCTTGAGAACGTGAATCAATTTTAAAATGTATATACGGGCGTATATTTTCGTTTGTGTATCTGATTTTACCATTTTTATTCCTTTGTATTACATGTCGAATTGGGCAATTAAAAAAAATGCGCCCATGGCCGAATGGTTGTCGTGCTTAACTTCCACGCAAAGGTCCCGAGGTTTGATGGTTTGGGGCGGACCCACCCTTTTGTTATTTCTGGAAATGTCGTGTTCTGGTAGATTCAAGAACCTTGTTGCTTGACTGAGGTCCGAACGTTTTACGCGCCGAACCCTCTACACCGTTTGTTCCGTAAGCCCACGCGTGAACACCGGTGTCAATCTCGCCCCAGTGCTCTATCCTGCCGTTACGCCGTCATCGACGCCTGCGAATTTATCCTTCTTCTATTTTGTTTTGGGCACAAGTCCGGCCTATTAGACGTTTAGTTTGCTTGAGGAATTTGTCGCCTTATCAGTTTTCATTCGTGACAATATGATTACTGATGGATTTGTATGCTTTTATTTCTCTCATTTTGCTTGTGCATTGTAGGTTTTATGTTTTTTCTCCTGCAATTCTGCTGTTGATTCTTAGTTTTTGTTCCCCCCCCCCCGAAATGTTCGTGTTATGTATTTAGACTTTATGTACATTATTTACATAGCAAGCATAGCGGTCCATAGCCGACCTGGCTGGGCTGGATCCACGAGAGTCTGTTCCAGAGCCCGAGCGCGAGCGCGTGCTCGTGTCCCGCTTCGTGGCAGCCTTCACTGTTGCCAGCACATAACATCCCTCCCCCTAGGTCACGTAGTCCTTAAGGTAGTTAGGACGTTGGCGTTGTCGCTGAGGACGACTCGGCCGTTCTTGCTCCGGCGCTGAAGTTGGCAACACTTCTTGGCGCCTTGGTTCTGGAGCACGCGGAAGCTGTGAAGAAGGTGTTGCCGCAGGTGTTTCCTCTGGAGCGGTCGGCTGCGCAGAAAAGTCCGCGTTACTCGTTGAGAGCGGACGCTCTTCCACCGGCTCATCCAAAGGTCGTGGCTCGCATGGCAGGGGGCGCTGCTGTAGTGGCAGCTCTGTCGCAGGCTCCGCCTCCAGATACGTGCTCCACTGCCGACTTCGGATTTGGTCTACGTGTCGCTTCCATAAACGTCCGTCGATGGTACGAACCTTGTACGACACCGGGCCAGTGATCTCAGTGACGACACCGGGTAGCCACTTGGGGCCTGCTAGATAATTGCGGATGAAGACGGTGTCTTGCAGTTCAAATTCTCGTACACCTTGTCTTCCCCGCAGCGCTTGTTTTTCTTGTTTGTCTACCATCTCTGTTTGTAGGTCTGGGTGAAGCCGGTCCAGCGCTGTATGGAGTCTTCGACCCATCAACAATTCTGCAGGACTCTTTCCTGTCGTAGAGTGCGGCAGAATATGTTGGCTCAAAAGGAAACGTGCCAGCTTGGTGGCCATGTCACCTCTTTCCATGCGCCTGAGGACCTGTTTAGTCTCTTGGACCATACGCTCTACTTGACCGTTAGATGATGGATGGTACGGCGCCACCTTGACGTGCCGGATTTGGTTCCTCAGCGTGAATTCTTTAAATTCTTGCGAGACGAACGCCGTTCCATTGTCGGAGACTATAGTGTCTGGAATACCATGTGTTGCAAACAACGCTCGCAGCTTTTGACAAACTGTTGCTGAAGACATGGATGCCATCTGGATGACTTCCAGCCATTTCGAGTGTGCGTCCACCACCAAAAGGAAAACTTTTCCTTGGAATGGCCCGGCAAAATCTATATGGATCCGGGACCAAGGGTTTCTGGCAAAGTCCCACGGATGCAGCCTTGCGCGTGCAGGTTCCGGCCTAGTCTCCTGGCAGGGTAGGCAGGTGCGGACCTTCCTTTCGATATCTTGATCGATGCCTGGCCACCAAACTGTGCTTCTAGCCAGCGCCTTCATGCGGACGATTCCGGGATGCATGGTATGCAACAACTCCAAGACCTGGTCTCTGGCTTGCCCCGGAACGATAACTCTACTCCCCCAGAGTAGGCACCCCCGATACTCTGACAACTCATGCTGCCGTCGAACGAAGGGCTTGAACTGGTCCGGCAGTTTCTTTTGAGGCCATCCGACCACTGTCCAATGTAGAACTCGGGCCAAGGTTGGGTCATTGCGGGTGCATCGTGCAATCTTTTGGGCATCCCAAGGAATCTCCGGCGCAGTCTCCAGCATCCGGACTTCAAAAAGTTTCTGGTCAGGTGGGCTGTTCTTCTCAGTTAGAGGCAGTCGACTCAGTGCATCTGCGTTCCTGAGCTGATGAGCAGGCCTGTACTCCAGCTCGTAGTCGTAAGCAGACAGCATTAACGACCAACGCAACATCCTCGGTGACAGGACCTGAGGCATTGGTTTTGTGTGATGCAGGAGTCCCAGTAGAGGTTTGTGATCTGTCACAATCCGAAAATGCCGGCCATAGACGAACTTGTGGAACTTCCGTATTCCGAAACCTATTGCCAGGGCTTCGCGGTCTGTCTGTGCGTAGTTCCGTTCGGCAGGTGTCATTGTTCGAGATCCATATGCTACCGGAACCTCTCGGCCTTCGCTGTCGACGTGGCTCAGCACCACCCCAAGTCCATACGGAGAGGCATCACAGGCCATAACCAGTGGCTTGTGGACACTGTAGTGGCCAAGGACGTCCGAAGACTGCAGTAACTTCTTGGCCCGCTGGAACGCTTCTGCTTCCCGCATTGTCCATTTCCACTTATGGCCGTCATCGAGCAGCCTGTGCAAGGGCTCCAAAATGTGTGACACTCCCCGCAGGAACCTGTTGTAGAAGTTTAGTGCTCCTAGGAACGCTTGCAACTCCTTCTTACACTTCGGCTCGGGTGCTTCATGGATAGCCTTGACTTTGTCATCCGTCGGCTGTATTCCTGCCTTGCTGACTTTATAACCCAGGAATACGACTTCATCCGCTCCAAAAGTACACTTGTCACGTTTCAGCCGGACACCGTCGTCTTTAATTCGTTGAAGCACTGCTTGCAGACGGGTGTTGTGCTCGGCGTCATCTTTACCGCCTACGAGGATGTCATCTAGAAAAACTTGCACCCCTTCCAGTCCTTGCAGCAGCTGTTCCATGTATCTCTGAAAAATAGCAACGGCAACAGCTACTCCGAACGGCAGGCGCGTGACCCGGAAAAGTCCACGGTGTGTGGTGATGGTGAGAAGGTCCGCTGTCTCACTATCGACGGTCACTTGCAGGTATGCTTGGTCTAAATCAAGCTTGGAAAACTTGGCACAACCCGCCAGTTTCGCAAAAAGTTCCTCCGTTGTGGGCAGGGGGTAGCTTTCCCAACGAACGACAGGGTTTACAGTACTCTTGTAGTCGCCACAAATTCGCACTGTGCCATCCTTCTTGATCACAGGTACTATTGGAGTCGCCCAACGGGAATGTCGTACGGGTTCCAAAATGCCTTGATTGATGAGCTTGTCCAAGGCTTCATCCACTCTTGGTAGTAAGGCAAAAGGAACTGGACGTGGTTTGAAAAATTTGGGCTGAGCGGTCGGTTCAACTTCGACTCGGACTGGTGGTCCTTTGCTTTTACCCAGACCCGGTTCGAAGACCTCGGCGTGACTTCGCAGCACTGCTGCTGTGGACGGACTCTGGCTCTTCGACTCTCCTTGCAGTTGATTCACTTTTAACTCAATCCCGAGAGCCTTAAACCAGTCACGGCCCAGCAAGCCCACGCCTGCTCCTTTGATCACGACAAGACGCAGTAGCTCTTGACGCCCTTTGTATGTGACCTGGACCATCACAGAGCCTAGCACCTTCAGTTCCTGCCGGTTGTACGTGCGAAGACGCAGTTCACAAGGGCGTAGCTTGTGCTTGGACAACCGCAGCTGGCGCATAGTTCTCTCGTTGATCACGGAACACACGGCTCCCGAGTCGACTTCCATCTCGAGAGGGTTTCCGTTAACCTCGACGACGACCCGGACTGCAGGCTCCTCGGCAGTTACTTGGAAAATGCCGAACATGTCCGCCGTCTCACCGTCGCGCCGCCGACCGCCTTGGCCTGGGCGTTTGTCACCTGTCGGCTTAGGTGTAGGTGACGACTGCTTCGCCTTCCGTCGACAAACCTTCACGACGTGGCCCCGCTGCTTGCAGAAATGACACTGGGCGTGTCGAAAACGACACTCGTCTGGGGTGTGTGTCCCTCCACAGCGAAAACACTTGCTTTCCTTTAGCTGTGACTTCAGCGCAGCTGCATCTCTTGACGCTGAGGAGTTCACCTTAGTGTTCGAAGTCGTGTGCTTACCGACCCGGCACACGTCGCTGCTCTCGGCGGGCACCGCTCCCCGAATCTTCTCTGTCTGACGGTGGGCGTACTCTGCTGCAATCGCCTTCTCCTTGGCTACCGAGAAGGTTAATTCGGGCTCGGACAGAAGCCGTCGCTGAAGGGACTCTTCCCGGAGGCCGCAGACAAACCTGTCTCGGAGCATGTCATCCAACGTCGGCCCGAAATCGCAGTGTTCCGACAACCGGCGAAGCTCGGCGATGTAGTCGGCGATACTCTCCCCTTGACGCTGGTCGCGTTTCCCAAACTGGAAACGCTGGACGATGACAGACGGCCTCGGGTTGAAGTGGGCCGCTAGTCTGGAGACGATGTCGTCGTAGCTTGTCTCGGAGGGTAAAGCCGGTGAGCAGAGCGAACGAATAATTGCGTACGTTGCCGCCCCGCAGACCGTGCAAAGGATTGCACGCTTCTTCTCGGCTGACTTTACCTCGTTTGCGATAAAGTAGAACTCGAGTCGTTCGCGGTAAAGTGGCCATGTTGCACCGTTGCTTGATTCGAACTCACCGATGCAGCCAAATGCCGGCGCCCCTGGTGCCGTCGCTTCCGCCATGGCACCGTGAACAGCGCGCTGGTAGGTTCTTCACCTCGTCGCCAATGTTATGTATTTAGACTTTATGTACATTATTTACATAGCAAGCATAGCGGTCCATAGCCGACCTGGCTGGGCTGGATCCACGAGAGTCTGTTCCAGAGCCCGAGCGCGAGCGCGTGCTCGTGTCCCGCTTCGTGGCAGCCTTCACTGTTGCCAGCACACAGCATGTTATGTGCTGGCGGCAGTGAGCTGCCGCGACGGACGCGGCGTACACTCGGCGCTGCGAACAGACTCTCGGTCGACCCGGCCAGGTGCGGCTATGGACCGCTATGCTAACATGTAAACCAATGTACATAGATCTAAATGCGTAACGGTCCGCCCTCCCCTTCCCCTCATGTAATGTCCTTCTTGAAGGGATTTTTAAGATATTTAAACAAAGTTTAAATAAAATAAAACCACTGGGCTTAAGAAAGAAAACAAGCAACCTGCAATCTACATGATTCACTGGAACGCTTGGGGAACCATAAAAAACAAAGATTAAAACTGTTTAACCTCAATTATAAAACTGGAGAAGCTAAAGGTTTGTGAGAAATAACCTTAATATATCAAGAACTTCTTACCAAATACCGCTTATAAGACAGTTGCATTCTTACATAATTGATATGTTGACGAAGCGGAGCTATATTGGCATACGGAGCAAATCTTTATTACGATCTATACCTTCACAGCTTCAAGTTTCTGACGGTAGGTACTCTGGATCTTTACTGCTGCAAACAATAAAGGCCTGTATCTTAGTTGAGCCATTTGAGCCCTGTTCACGCATTGTACTCCCGCAGCTTCGAGAGAATGTGTAAAGCTTTTGTGTCGGGATCACTCCAAACTATAACAGCGCCTTCCGGCTACAGCATGAAATCTTAGCATAAAAGCAATCAGAAATATTTCTTAGTTGCGAAAACCAAAGATGGACATTGAAGACAGTTCAGGCAACACGAGTTTTATAGACAGTGTCGTATGTAGTGCCTTGTATATTCCTTTTTAGCTTGCGTAATTTAGACACCAACTATCCCCAAATGTCATCGCAGTCTCCCACACCGTTTTGTCAGGCTCAGACTTGAACAGTAACCTTACAACAAAAACGCATGTATAAGGCTGAATGCCTTTGAAATCACAATCACGGCGAACATTATTTTTTTTATTTTATGGCACTACCGCGCCTTCAACGTATAACACAATTGTTTCGCAGTCTGTTATCATACAGCCTCAGGCAGCTTCTGAGCGCGACTCGGTCAATCCTAACTCCTAAGCGGGGTATCACTGCGCTTGCGAAAATGCCGCAGATCCCGTCAGCGCAAAAAACAAAAAAACAAATAAAAACTCGAACCGTTTCTTCAGTAAGCCGCTTTCATCCACGTTACATTAGGCGATCGTGAAGAAAGAAAAGAAAACGACTAAGTAAGACCCCCCTCCTGCCTAACAAATTCACACACGAAACTGCGACGATCCTAAGCCTGGTGCAAGCGACGTATTGTTGCAGGTTGTTACCCCTACACGACTCTGGCTTTTTTCAAGGAGACACGTCCGCTTGTTGAGATTTACACCACGGTCGTAATGCTCTCCTCGGTCTTTTATGTCAGGCGAGGTTTTTCTCCGCCAGTGTGACGTACACCTAACCTCTATTCGATAAAATGTATTGCCTCTAATGCAAAACGAATGAATGGCAGATTTCCACACGGCACTCAATAAGAAAAGACAAAAGGATTGGACTTCTCCCGTTTTAAAAATTTTAGCTTTTTATGAAAAAAAATTATCAACAAAGATAAAAAATATTGTGCGTAATCTGAACATAAACAAAAATCAATTTTGAGGTTGGTGCTTTTTAATACTCTAATTGTAGGGATGACCGAGGAGTTAAGCTGAAAAAGCTCGGGGAATTGGCGGCACGGTCACTGGAGCGTCCTTCGGAGGCGCCCAATAACCCACGTTTTTTTCTTTTGGCGGTAAATGACGGCCAGCTCGCGAAAGTGGAAGCAGATTTCTTCAAATGGAAAGTGAATAGAGACTTCGTTTCCAGGTCGGGAGTGCGTGATCGCCCTTGCCGCCGGGGCAATTGGGGAGACAACATTGTCATGGCCGTGTGGGCGGCTCCGGGCAAAGAGGGAGGTCTGGCCCCCTTATGAATGTCGGCGCGCCCTTTTTTGGGAACGAAGTTGAGTTCCAACGAGCCAGTGCGTGTAGCGAGTCATCGTCCTCCCGTGGTCTGGAGGGCCCCACGTATTTTTGTCTTGCGGGACAAAGGACTTGCCGTGGGCAGCCACGGACTTGGCGCCGGTGCGAAATTGTTATCGTTGAGCAGCCGGGAGCGGCAGCGGAAGCGTCACAAACCCTGTAATATACGGGTTCATCAGTGTGGATATATTCATAGAAACGTCCATCACATCTCCAAGTGTTCCTGACTGTCTAGAACGGCAGACTCCTACAGCACAGCACAGCGTTCCACGGCCCCCCGGTCTCGATAGAAAACCCAAGGGCGATGGCGGGGACCGGAAAATAACCACTTTTCCGGGAGGAAGAAACATTGCTCTGATGTTTGCTCTTTTTTTGTTCTAAAGAAGCAAAGTATATTGCATGCATATTATGATGTAGTTTTTGGTTCACCACCGCTTATTGTAGGAGCGAAAGTGTGTTGTTCGGTTAGCAAACAACTTTCGGTACCTTTCCTCTTCCGTACTTG